>JAPPVO010005567.1:0-21908 GCA_030407325.1 Camellia japonica | reverse complement strand
AAGTAGACAAAAAGCTCTGTGTATTCGGGAATCAAAGTTGTGTTTACCCCTCCATAGGTGATGTTTGTGAGCTTTTGTAGGTTCCGTGTGGCACAATCCTAGTAGGACTTTTACTCCATATAGAGTCTTCCTAGGATTCATACTCCTGAAAGATAACGCTTATCCTTTAACACCCCTCTCACTGCATAAACCAAGTGAGATGGTTTTACCATGGTCAGACTTCAATATGACCGAGGTAAGCATGGCTATGCAAGCCGCGCAGACTCTGAGAAACTTTAGTTCGGCTCTTCCATTTACTGCTCTTACCTCGGCTCCCCAATGCTAACTATGGTATGTCTTGATCGGGATAACCAATACTCCGGTCCTGACCGAGATAACTTTGTGCGTGACGACCGAACTTACCGTAAGCTCTTTGGGACCGGAGTAACTTCAAGCCTCTCGCGGACCGGAGTAACTTTATGACCTTTTTACTCAGCCCTTCGTACTGTTGGCCCATAACGGCCCATTACCCAGCTCAGCCTAATTTTCATATAAATTACCCTCTCAATTGCCCCTTAATTCCATCTGCGTAGCATGATAGGGATTACCTGTTTTACAACCAAGCTAAAAAACTTTAGTCTTACGACCGGGCTAAACTCTTAAGCTTTTACAGCCGTGCAAAAACTCTTTAGCCTTTCCAGCCGAGCTAAAATTGTTTAGCCTTTCCAGCCGAGCTAAATTCACACCGGGCTCTAGCTGTCCGGTCAAAACGTCTCTTCAATCACAGTAACTGAATCGCTTCTTATTCCAAGGACACGTGGCACACTCTGATTGGCCCAATGCAGCTGTCACGCCGTCTTTGTACTCCGTGTTTTTTGAACAGTCCCGCTCTTTTTTGTCCTTCCTTCTACACAAAACAAAACCCTAGCAATTTGAGTTTATCATTTTCACTATTCACCTTCTCTTTCTTCTCTGCTTCTCAAACTTGCAACCGCAGAGCTCGTGAATCTTTCCAGTGCCCATTTCAACGTCCAGTTCCTTCCTCTCCATCTGGTAAGCTTCAGAGATCTGTTCTATTTTTCTCGTTTTCGTACTTGTTTGATCCATAGTATTTTGTTTTATGTGTTTTTGCAAAACACATTTTTTCCATTTTGTGCTATGCCTTGCATTTTCTGGAGAAAACCTTGTATGAACCACTTTGTATTCATGAAACAACCTGTAGAACGCTGTATTTGATCCAAAATCACCATGTAACCGGAGTAAAAAGTTGTTTGTAGTTGATGTCAATCTAGCCAGACCATTCAACCGAACTAACACTTCATGCTATACCAGTAGTTTTAACAAGTCAAACCATCTTTTGATTTAACTTAGCCGAGCTAACAAACCGTACTAAATCTGTGTAATAGTGTGCTTGATAGTCTCAACCACGGCCGAGCTATAACTTGGGGCTAGACCAGCCTTCGTAGTCCAAACCGAACTAAGAGCGCTGCCCCTAGAGGCTCAATCGGGCTAACAAAACCCTTGCATAAACCGAGGTAACAAACACCTTGCACAAACCGGAATAACAAACACCTTGCACAAACTGGAATAACAAACCCCTTGCACAAACCGAGTTAGGACTATATTTATCTTGCCTTTATTTCTTTTAGCACGGTCCCACGATCTGTGCTTAACACTTTTGTTTTTCACTTTGCAGACTTTAGGTTGCCCAGGCACTCTTTTGAGCTCTCAACCGAGCTACTCAGCACCTTTCTCCGACCGAGCTAACACTCAGCTTAATTTATACATAACTTAAGAGTAAATGGGTAAATATAGGTTTTTAGTAGAAACACCTGGTGGCTTGGCCGAATTCCGAAGGGAGTATAATATTCCTGACGATGTCCATCTCACCTTAGCTAAGCAAGATGTCACACCATGCGGAAACCATGGCTTTGTACCTTTTACCCTCCTGTCCATAATAGAAACCGGACTAAGATTTCCTATTCAACCCTTACTTTGTGAATTCCTTAGGCAAACTAGGATATGCCCAACCCAGCTTTCCACAAACGCATACCGCATAATAAATGGTATAGCCGAGCTAAATCGCCGGGCTGGTATTAACCTCGGCTTAGCCGAACTCTTCCACCAATATTCCATAGGCTCAAAAGAGGACGGCTGGGTTTATTATTTAAGAATACGACGCCGACGTGAGAAAATAATAAAGGACACACCAGACAAAGATTTAAATGATGATGATTTTTTCTGGGTATCTGGGAATTTTGAAGACCACCAAGCCCAGATCCCAGGCCGCAGTATAAACTGGAAGAAAGGAACCCCCGGTATAATTACCTCGGCTCCTTTGCATGTTCCTCTTTATTTCGGTTTTCTATTCCTGAACCGAACTGACAGTTGTCTTCTTTATGCAGATTCGGCCCACCTTAAGTCACTATACAGTTACCCCAATCTAAACACACTTCGCGCCGCACTACGATATCCTGAAAAAAGTTGGGCCAAGTTACTGAATTTTGAACCGACATACAGATACAGCAGTCAACGAAAAGCCAGAGTAACAGACTTCTTGCTGGAAGCCGCTCCTGAACCGGATCCATCCTTGCCTCAAATCAACCTGGTCCGAACTACTGCCGAAGAAGAGATGGCAAAGAGGAACAGAATAAGGGCCCTTCTAACCAAAACAAACCCAGCTGAGGTACCACCACCCAACCAGACTCAGGAAACCGTGGTGGCCCTTCCATCTCAACAACCCTTCTCATCTCGCCCAAGCAAGCGTGCCCGGACTAAAACTGCCGAGCAAAGCCTCGTTGATGAAGAAGAAACCATCCTTCCCCAGACCACTCCACCAAGCTCACCACCTGCCCGCTCGGACCGAGCTAGCTCTTCTAAATGGGCTCCAAAAATCTCTTTCCAGAACCGAGCTATTCAGGACACTGATTCGGTGGTTGCTAAGAAAGATCACTTAATGGCATTCAATCTTGCCAAGAGTGTCTGCCTTCCAGCAGATATGGAGCACCACAACCACTTGACCGAGCTGAAGGCCATCCGCTCGGCCACAAAATCCATGGTGCTTGTAAGTAGCTTCTTCCGTTAATCTTTCTAATTTGCACAACTTTTATCTCGGTTTGATTACAAGTCTCTTCCCACTCTTTTCAGGCCATGCAAAAGAGCCATATTGCTCATAAGCGTGTGTTGGAGCTTCGTAAAACAGCAAGGCAAGCCATGGCCGAAGTCACCGAGAAAACAGCCGAGCTAGAACAGGCCAGGAAGCAGATAGCCGAGCTAAAAATCGAGAACGGTCGTCTGACCGGTCTTGTTAGCTCGGCTGAAGTAGACAAACAAAAGGCTGCAGCCGTGATAAAAGACAAATATCTCCAGGAGCTAGCCAAGCTTGAAGGGAAGAAGAACGCCGAGATTAAGAAGTTGAAGAAGAGTGCGGATGATGCCGAGCTCCGGGGTTACAAGGAATGGGAGGCTACTTACATTAAACAATGTGAAGCCACCAAGGATCTTTTCTTCAAATGTGGGTGGAGGGCGGCTGTAGTGCAGCTCGGTCACGGTCCAGAGACCGAGGTCTTCAACGCTCCTGCATACTTCATACTGAGCTCCATGACGGAATATGCTGCTGCCCTTCAGCAACAATTTCTTGAGGATTCAGATGATGATGAAGAAACCGTGCCCAAAGATACCCCGATTGTCAATGACCCTGTCGATCAGTCAGTTCGGTCGGAGCCAATGGTGGAAGACCTGACCAACGAGCTGCCTACTGAAACCGTGCTTCTAACCGAGACCGTGCTACCGAATGAAATCGGGCTCCGAGTTGACCTTGATGCTGATCTTGATGATTTATTTGCCTGATTTTGTACTTCTTTTTTTGTTGCTTGATTTTAGTATTTTCTTCTTTTTGTTGGAAAAAAAAGTTTGTAACTGGAGTGAGTCCCCAACTATTGTAGCTGTATTTTGCGTTTGAATTAAAAAAACCTTTCATCTTTCTGTTCGGTCTGTGCCATACCTGCATCCACTTTGTATACAGACTAATTTTTCTTTGCTGAATAATTATCTTGGTCTTAATCTTGCAATATAATTATAGCTGCCAACCACTCTTAGCCGAAATACCTACCTCGGCTGAAGAGTACTAAGAGTGGATCAGTCCAGCCAACCACTCTTTAGCCGATATCCTTACTTCGGCTGAAGAGTACCAAGTGTTGGTTTAGTCCGGCCAACCACTCTTTAGCCGATATCCTTACTTCGGCTGAAGAGTACCAGTGTTGGTTTAGTCCAGCCAACTACTCTTTAGCCGAAATACCTACCTCGGCTGAAGAGTACTAAGAGTTGGATCAGTCCAACCAACCATTCTTTAGCCGATATCCTTACTTCGGCTGAAGAGTACCAAGTGTTGGTTTAGTCCAGCCAACCTCTAAATTGGTTATTCCTGCCAATTTAAAAAAATATTTGGTTCTTTCTGCCAAACGTCCTGCAGCCTGGATCCTTATCCTAGGCTTAGGAAGGGTGTTGGTTTTTTCAGCCAACCCCTAGATTGGTTTTTCCAGCCAACCTAGAGTAAGTGTTTGGTTATTCTGACCAAACGTCCTGCAGCTTGGATCCTTATCCTGGGCTTAAAAAGGGTGTTGGTTTTTTCAGCCAACCCCTAGATTGGTTTTTTCAGCCAACCTAGAGTAAAGTGTTTGGTTATTCTGACCAAACGTCCTGCAGCCTGGATCCTTATCCTGGGCTTAGGAAGGTTCACAGTTGGTTATTCCGGCCAACCATGTTTTTAATGCCCCTAACTCACTAAAATAATCTCTTACGGAAGGAAACAACTTATGCTGAAAAGAAATTACTTATTTTATTGAGAAAGGAAAAAATTACACATACTTAAAAGAAAAAACTAAAAATAAAATAACTTGAGATTGGCAGTATTCCATGGCCTGGGAATTGCCTTGCCGTCCTCATCTTCTAAGTGGTATGCCCCTTTGCCTGCGAATCCAACCACTTTGTAAGGTCCTTCCCAATTGGGCCCTAACTTGCCATCTCCCAGTACCAAGGTGTTTCCTATCACTTTGCGCAGTACCCAATCTCCGATCTTGAATTGTCTTGGATGCACTGTTTTGTTGTATTTCCTGGATAACTCTTGTTGGTACGAGGCAATGTGAACCAATGTTCTTTCTCTTCTTTCTGCTGCAAGGTCGAGCTCCAATGTTATGGCTTCGCCATATAAGTCTGGATCAAAATTTTCGCTTCGAATTGTGGGAAGGCCAACTTCTAGTGGGATTACTACTTCCATGCCATAAGCTAAGAAGAACGGTGTTTCTCCTGTCGATCGTCGAGGTGTGGTGCGGTAAGCCCATAAAACATGAGGGAGCTCCTCTGCCCACTTGCCTTTTGCTTTTTCTAACCTTTTCTTCAGTCCATCCAAGACGACCTTATTTGATGCTTCTGCCTGGCCGTTGGCTTGGGGATATGCTGGTGTAGAATTGTAGAACTCTATCTTGTACTCTTCACAAAAGCCTCTAAAGATTCTGCCATCGAACTGAGTGCCATTATCAGATATTAGGGCTTTGGGTATGTCGAACCGAGTAATAATGTTCTGCCAAACGAACTTCTTCACATCCTTTTCCTTGATTGATGCCAATGCTTCTGCTTCCATCTACTTTGTGAAGTAGTCTGTTGCTGCGAGAAAGAACTTCTTGTTTCTGGGTGCTGTTGGAAGTGGTCCTACTATGTCCAAGCCCCACATTGCGAAGGGCCATAGGCTGGTCAATGGTAGGAGCTCTCCGGCTGGCTGATGTATTTGGTGTGCGAACTTCTGACATTTCTCGCACTTCTTCACATACTTCTCCGAGTCTACCTGCATGTATGGCCACCAGTATCCTTGCGAAATGGCTCTGTAAGCTAACAATCTTCCTCCTTGGTGGCTTCTGCACACCCCTTCGTGTATTTCGAACAAGAATGCTTCCACTTTGCTGGGGTGAACACACTTTAGATACGGTCCTGAGAATGACTTTTTGTACAATGCCATAGAAGGGGAGAGCCAAAATCGCTGCCACTTTGCTCTAATTTTGTTGGCTTCTTTCTTTTCTTCCAGTAAGACGCCGTATTTTAAGAACAGTATGATGAGATCCATCCATGAGGGGCCTAGTTCGGCGCAACATACCTCTTCTGCTTCGGGGTCTTCAATGCTTGGTCTTGGTAGGTAGTCGATCAGCAATGGATGAGGGATGGAAGTATCTGCCATTGAAGCAAAGCTTACTAATTCATCTGCTCTACTGTTTTCCTCCCTACCGATTTGTTCTATCCTAACTACTTCAAATTTTTTGATTTCTATTCTGACCAACTCTTGGTACTTAGCCATTCTGTCGTCCTTTGCTTCGTAGTTGCCTGAAATTTGGTTTACCACCAGCTATGAGTCGCTGTAAACCATTAGCTCGGTGACCTTCATGTAGAATGCTGATTTGAGGCCTGCAAGAAGCGCTTCATACTCCGTTTCGTTATTTGATGCTGGAAGCCAAGGTTGACTGCTTGCTCCACTACTAGGCCGTCTGGAGAGATGAGGACTATGCCAAGTCCTGCGCTGTGCCGGTTGGATGCTCCATCTACGGAGAGCTTCCACATCTCTCCAACGAATAATTTCCAGCAAGTGGAGGGATCAGATGATGCCTTGGGGTCCAGCATGTTGCTGGTGTTTTCTTCAAGGTTCATGCTTGTTGTTTGCCCCTTTATTTGCTATCTGTACCAAGTCTTTATTTGTTGGTGAGTCTTGGCTTGGTGTAGCATGGTTCGCTTCTTCCTTGCTTTTTTACTTTAGCTGTCTTGGGGTCTGACTGAGTGTCCTGCGCCAGGGGTTGCGCTATTCCGGCGTCAACTTCTATCCCTAGTTTGGTTGTGTCAGTCAAGTCGACTGGGCAGATGTGATGACTTCCTGAGGTAAATTCTGCGACAAAGTTTGCCAAAGCTTGGGCCTTTATCGCGGTTCTGGGTTAGAACTTAACATCGAATTGTCCCAACTCTACTGCCCACTTCAAGATTCGCCCAAAAAAGTTCGCCCTCTCAAACAAAGCTTTTAATGGGAAGGCTGTGAGGACGACTATGGTGTGGGCGTGAAAGTAGTGTGACAACTTTCTTGAGGCCATCATCAAGGCCAAGGCCAGTTTTTCTAGTGGCAAGTACCTTGTTTCGGCGCCCAGCAATGTCTTGCTAACGTAAAAGATGGGCAGATGTTGGATTCCTTTCGCACGGACCAACACTGCGCTGATTGCATGCTGAGAGACTGCCAGGTACAGGAAGAGTTCTTCTCCAGGTATTGGGGTGACAAGCAGTGGTTGAGAAGACATGTATTCTTTCAAGCTTTCCAGAGCGCGGTCGCATTCTTCATCCCACTCGAACTTGGCTTTTAATGCTTGAAAAAATGGTCGTAGTCTGTCTGACGACCGGCTAATGAATCGGTTGAGTACAGCTGCCATGCCAGTGAGATGCTGTACTTCTTTTACTGAGTTAGGCCTCTCCAGATCCTGAATAGCTTTGATCTGCGAGGGGTCTGCCTCTATACCCCGGTTGGTCACCAGGAAGCCTAGGAATTTGCCAGATCCTACACCGAATACGCACTTAGATGCATTAAGGCGCAACTTGTGCCTCTTCAGAATCTGGAACATCTCACCTAGGTCCCTTAGATGGTCATTCTTATCCTTGCTCTTGACCACCATGTCGTCGATGTAAGCCTCCATTGTTCTGCCTAACAACGGCTCAAATATCTTGGTGACCATTCTCTGGAATGTTGCCCCTGCGTTCTTTAGGCCAAAGGGCATGACCTTGTAGCAATACAGTCCTCTTGAAGTTGTAAAGGACGTGACCTCCTGGTCTGGTTCGTACATGGCGATCTGATGGTAGTCTCTGTACGCATCAAGAAAGCTAAGTCGGTTGTGCCCCGCCGTTAGGTCTACCAGTTGATCTATCCGTGGTAAGGGGAAGCTGTCCTTTGGGCATGCTTTGTTAACTGTCTTGTAGTCGACGCAGACACGCCATTTACCATTCTTTTTTGGCACTACGACTGTGTTGGAAATCCATCTGGGGTAGTGCACCTCTCTGATAGCTCCTGCCTCTAGTAGATTTCCCACTTCTTCCGCCACTATCTCGGCGTGGTGGAGTGCCGATCTGCGAGTGCGCTGAATGATTGGTCTGGCGGATGGGTGGACATTGAGTTGGTGACAGATGAAGTTTGGATCAATGCCTGGCATGTCGTAGGGTGTCCAGGCGAACACTTCGATGTTAGAGGTCAAGAATTCCAAGACCTCTAATCTCTCAGTGCTGGACAACGACGAACCGAGCAAAAAGAACTTATCCGGGTTCTTCTCATCTATTCTTACCTCTACCAAGTCTTCCACCGCCTTTTGATCAGCTACTTTGCCGACATCTGCGAACAGTTCATTGCTCTTAGGTTCTTCCACCGAATGAACATATCCCTTGGCAGCGCGGCTGCCATTAACCGTGACAAAGCATTGCTTGGACATAATTTGGTCTCCAAAGACCTCTTCAACTACCCTGGCTTCGTTGGGGAATCGCATTACTTGATGGTAGGATGAAGCTACTGCTCGCATGGCATGCAGCCATGTTCTTCCCAAGATTATGTTATAAGTGGAAGGGACCTTCAACACCCAAATTCCACTTGTTTTGTCACGCTTCCTGCCCTGACTGGAAGGATAATCTTGCCGACTGGCCACTCTGGCATTGAGTTGAATTCGATCAGGGGGTATACAGCTGGCGCCAAGTCTTTGTTCTCCAATTTCAGTTGTTTGAAGGTGTCGTAGTACATTATCTCACATGAACTACCCTGGTCGATTAAAATCCGCTTGACGTCAAAATCCTTGACTCGGAGAGTGACAACCAGGGCATCATTGTGAGGACAATATATCCTTGCCAAGTCTCTATCTGAAAAAGAGATGACGTTGGTGGCCTCCGTTCTTCCTTTCTTGATTGTGGGTTGTGCACTTAGAACCTCCCTTAAGTGCTCTGCCTTTTTGATCATGCCCCTGAGCTCACATATGCACTCTGGTTCGCATGCCCCATGTATTACGTTTATCACGCCTTGAGGTGGGGCGTCGATTGGCATTCCGTTCGGGTGGTTGTCATTCTGGGGGGCTGGCTGCGCCCCTCCTTCAATGTATTTGTCCAAGTGATCGGCTGCCACCAGCTCCTCTAGATGCTGTCTCAATGGTGTACAATTTTCAGTGCGGTGCCCCTTTTCTTTATGGAAGGTGCACTGTGATTTTTCGTCGTAGTCCTTCTGAGCCTCTCCTAGCTTAGTAGGCCATCTGACGAAAGGTTCATCACGTATCTCGCTTAGAATCCGGTAGATTGGCTTTTTGAATACCGTGGTAATGGCAGTGCGGACTTTTAACCATATTTTATCCTGGTCTTCTCCGTTGTCCCGCCTGCCACGTTCGTTTTTGTTCGGACGTTCTACCGCGTTAACCTTTGCTGCGGTCTTTTTATCTGGTACTGCGGTCGTGCTAGACTTTGCTTTAGCACGGGCGCCATCCTTTTCTACCCTAATGTGCTGGTGCACTCTTTCCATTAAGGCCTCCATCGTTAGAGGTGGCGTCATAGTGATTGAGTCCCTTAGTCTGTTCCCAACTGGAAGGCCCCTTTTGTATTGCGCAATGGCGAGATTGGTAGAACAGTCCCTAATCTAGTTGAAGGTCTCCCAGTAGCGACTATTGTAGGATCTAAGTGTCTCCTTGTCGCCCATGTCAATAGAGAGAAGCTGGTCGATCTCCACTGGCGTTTTGGTATTCGTTCTGAACCTTGTTACGAACGCCTCCGCCAATTGCGCCCAGGAGGCTATGCTGCCTTCTGGAAGTTTTTTGAACCAAGTTAAGCCTAGGTCGCCAAGGCTTGATGGGAAGAGGATGCACATCAAAGCCTCGTTTCGACGATATACCGCCATAACCTGGCGGAAGTGGCTTAGGTGCATGTAGGGGTCTGTCTTCCCCTCGTACGTGGTGAATTTGGGATGAAGGAAGCCTGAAGGTAAGGGCGCGTTTTCGATTGCCGGAACGAACGGCGAGGTCTGCAGCCTCGCTAATGATTTGCCCGTTGGTTCGTAGGTAGGGCGCGGTAATGGCATTCCAACCTCGACGCTTCCATGCGTCCGAGGAGCAAACCGCTGAAGGGCAGATACCCTGCGAGGGTCGCGTGCCCTATTATCCTCCTTCCATCGTGCCCTTTCTTCTAGCATGGTCCGTAAGTCGGATGACCTTGGCAACTCCGTCTGCCTGGATGATGTCTGGTGTGTGCGCGAGGGCCGATAGGTGCTTCCCTCAGTATACGATCTCTCAGTCCTCGTTCTCCCAGACCTGGAGCAACGAGTCCTAGAAGTTCTGGATTGAGTATCGCCTGTCCTGAGGCTTCTACTATCTGCTTGTAATGGCGTGGTATGCCTACCACGGTCTTCTGAGTGGCGATGAGGCATCTTGCTTTTGCGCCCCTCTCCTGTCGCCACTCCTTTTCCCTTCATCTGGCGCTTCATCATCTCCATGTCCGCCGTCATCCGTCGTATTAATTCGTCCTGCTCCTTTACGCGGTCCTCCAGAACTTGAGGATCAATCCTTCGCCTTTGTCTGTCAGGACTTTGTGAACGAGAGTGACGGGGGTTGTTATTCCGCCTCCCTCTAGCATCCCTCCTGGGGTTATGTCGTTGGGGCTCCAAGTCCGCCATGGGAGGGACAAGAGGCAAACCTTCGCGCCTCCCACCTCCTTCTGGGGTTTGTCCATCAATGGCGAACTGCGGTAAATCTTCGTTTTGTGCCATTACTTTTTATTAGCAAGGAAAACTTAATCAAGAGGTTTTGTTCGTTCTGTTTATTCCCACAGACGGTGCCAATTGTACGGGAAAGAAATAAACCTTCTCGTATAATCTTGTTGATCAAGATCGCGCTCCTTCGTACGTCGTCGCTTTACTCCCTGAAAGCACAAACGTGAGCTAGCCGGCGGGTGTGTGCCGGATACCTCTCTGATGCCTAAGTCAGCAAAATAGACAAGTAGACAAAAAGCTCTGTGTATTCGGGAATCAAAGTTGTGTTACATCTCCATAGGTGATGTTTGTGAGCTTTTGTAGGTTCGTGTGGTACAATCCTAGTAGGACTTTTACTCCTCCATATAGAGTCCTCCTAGGATTCATACTCCTGAAAGATAACGCTTATCCTTCAACCCCCCCTCACTGCTAAAACCAAGTGAGATGGTTTTACCATGGTCAGACTTCAATATGACCGAGGTAGCATGGCTATGCTAAGCGTAGACTAGACCGAGATAACTTTAGTTCAGCTCTTCCATTCACTGCTTTTACCTCGGCTCTCCCAATGCTAACTATGGTATGTCTTGACCGGAATAACCAATACTCTGGTCCCGACCGAGATAACATTGTGTGTGACGACCGAACTTACCGTAAGCTCTTTGGGACCGGAGTAAGTGAGTAACTTCAAACCTCTCGCGGACCGGAGTAACTTTACGCCTCTTGCGGACCGAAGTAACTTTACGCCTCTTGCAGACCAGAGTAACTTTATGACCTTTTTACTCAGCCCTTCGTACTGTTGGCCCATAACGGCCCATTACCTAGCTCGGCCCAATTTTCATATAAATTACCCTCTCAATATCGATGAAGAACGTACTAGTTCGGAGAGGCACAATTTGTTGAAGTTTATGATGTTGTTCAATGATGCTCAACGCAAAGTATATCCAGAGTGTGAAAAGTTCTCCATCTTGTCATTCGTAATTAAGATGCTTCACGTGAAAGTGTACAATAAATGGAGCAACAAATCTTTCCATATGGTTATGCAAGTTTTCAAAGACATTCTACCAAAGTGTAATGAAGTTGTTCCATGGACCCTTTATGAAACGAAAAAGTTCTTACGTGAATTGGGTTTGGGATATGAGGCCATTCATGCATGCAAGAATGATTGTACTTTATTTTGGAAGGACAATGCCCCATTGGAGAATTTCCTTACATGTACGGAGTCTAGATACAAGTTGAACGACAAGACGGGTAAAAAAATTCCACACAAAATACTGAGGTACTTTCCTTTGATACCGAGGTTGAAGAGATTGTACATGTCGAAAAAAACAACCGCATATATGAGATGGCACAAAGATAAGCGTGTGGATGATAGAGTATTACGACATCCAGCTGATGGTGAGGCATGGAAGGACTTTGATAGGCTGCATCATACGTTCTCTGCGGATCCTCGGAATGTAAGGCTAGGGCTTGCCACGGATGGTTTCAATCCATTCGGAAATATGAGTACATCGTACAGCATGTGGCCCGTAATCTTAATGCCTTACAATCTACCCCCATGGAAGTGTATGAAAGATCCATTTGTCATGATGTCATTGCTTATTCCCGGACGATCCACACCTGGAAGAGACATCGATGTTTACTTGCAACCATTAGTAGAAGAGTTAACTAATCTGTGGGAGCATGGTGTGCAAACATATGATGCCTCAAACGGCCAAATATTTACAATGCATGCAGCAGTCATGTGGACCATCAATGACTTCCCTGCATATGGTTCCTTGTTTGGTTGGAGTACAAAAGGTTACTTGGCCTGCCCTAATTGTAACATGGATGCATCATCTCAGAGTTTGCGAAATAAGATAAGGTATATGGGTGCTCAGCGGTACTTACCAGAGAACCATAAGAGGCGAAGAAGTAAGCTATTCAATGGTGAAATTCAGAATCAGTCCAAACTTGTGGAGTTTTCGGGAGAATAAATACTAGAACAAATTAATTTGGGGATGTACAGGCCGTATGGAAAGCATCCAACCAACCAAAATAGACAAAGGACTAAAAATTCAACTCCGAACTGGACAAAAGAAGCATTTTGTTCGACCTACCTATCGAGGAATATTTGGAAAACACTTAGCTTGGACATAACCTTCATGTCACGCACATAGAGAAGAATATATATGACAATCTACTTGGGGACAATATTGAGCATAGATGGCAAGAACAAAGACACAGACAAAGCATGTTTGGATCTGGAGGACATGCGAATACGAAAGGAGTTACACTTGATAAGGCATGCGAATGGCTCTTTCGAGAAGCCTCCGGCATTGTACACATTGTCCCCGGTAGAGAGACATGGGTTTTCTGATTTCTTGAAATCGATTAAGTATCCTGATGGCTATGTGGCAAATGTATCCAATTGTGTCACCGCGAATGGTGGTAAGTTAGTTGGCCTCAAGAGTCATGACTGTCATGTCCTTCTACAATGAATTCTTCTCATTGGGATGCGAGGATACCTTCCTACCGAGATTGGGACCATATTGTTTGAGTTGGGAACTTTTTTCAAACAGTTGTGCTCAAAAACATTGAGGGTGACTGATTTGGAGAAATTGCAAGAACAAATCGTACTTGTACTTTGTAAGCTTGAGAAGATTTTTCCTCCTGCTTTTTTGATGTCATGGTCCACTTGGCATTCATTTGCCTTACGAGACTACGAGACTATGCTTGGAGGGCCTGTGCAATATCGATGGATATATCCGATTGAGAGGTATAACTACGAGTCAGAACTTTTTTCATTTAATTATAGTTCAATATGACCATACTAACGATCAGGCTGATGTTTACATGTAGGATCCTCGGACTTCTTAAAGGATTTGTGGGCAATAAAGCTCGGCCAGAAGGTTTCATTGCGAAGGGTCACATATCAAAAGAGTGTACGACGTTTTGTTCAATGTATTTGCATGGAGTTGAAACGGTGTTTAACCGGAAGAATGAAATGAACTACGATGGGGGTGACAATGGCCCAGGGTTGGCGATTTTCACTCAAAATGTTCGTCATTTTGGTCAACTCCCAAGGGCAATTGATGTGTCCGTAGCTGACCACGAATTGGCTCATTGGTTTATTCTACACAATAGTTTGGAAGTGGACGAATAACTAGAGTATGATTTCTCATCATATATGCAACATACATTTTCTACATGGTTTTTATTTTTTAAAGTCTTCATTATTCCAATTACTTATGAATTACATTGTATTAACTAGGGAACACAAGCTCGTTTTGCAACAAAAATATGGAAGTTCATGCAACATTGCAACGCGATAATGCAAATAATTTCCTAAATGGTTCAAAGATCGCGTAAGCTAAAACTCGTTAGTGTATAGTTTGCAGATAACGTTAAATTATTCTAAGTTTGAATTAACATGACATACTTTCTTGTGTAGATGAACTAATTGCGAAATCAAAAGTCACCCGAAGCAACCGAAGATGTGGTCATTAGCCAATGGACCTAATGCCTTAGTGAACACATATTCGGGATGCATTTGTAATGGCGTCCGATTCCATACTATCGACTGTGATAACCGTCGTAAATGTCAAAATAGTGGGTTGGTAGTAGAAGGCAACCACCAAGGCCAATTGATAAAGTTCTACGGCTACCTTTGTAAAGTGTGGGAACTGACATATTTGTTTGGACATCGAGTTTTTTTGTTCCAATGCGAATGGTATAACACCAGTAGTAGTCGAACTTTGCGTGTCGAACCACATATGACAACTGTTGATGTAAGAAGTCGATGGTATAAAGATGACTCGTTTGTGTTCCCAAGCCAAGTTCAACAAGTTTTCTATGTTCATGATACGAAGTTAGGGCTGAATTGGCGAGTTGTAGAAAAGTTTCAACATCGATGAATTTGGGATGTGCCAGAGCTAGATGTGCCAGAATTTGATGGAGTGTTGCAAGAAGATGAAACCACTACTGTTGTAACAACTGAGCCTATTGATGATGATGTTATTTTGCGTCGGGATGACATTGAACCTGAAATTATTTCAATAGAAGTTTCTCAATCCAATAAGCGTGTACAACCCGAGGGTGTTATGGATGATGCTTCATCTGCGATGACGATGATGAAAACTAATAATCGCGGGTGATGACGAAGAAGAAGAAGAGGATAGAAAGTGATTTTGATACAGATACGGACCTAGAGTTTTAAACTCACTTTGTTGTAAAATTACTTTATGTATTCTCTAAGTAGATTGTTTCTTTGTTTCTTGTCCGGCTTGTTTTGTTGATGTAATGAGGCAATTAAGAATATGGTGTTTGTTCTTCTTGTATTACGTTGTCAGATGTTATGCATAATTCCTTAATTTTGTGCAATGTTCAACCTCTTTAAATTGATGCCTTGTAATTTGAATTTCATGCCTACTCTTGGTTCTTCAAAATTAGCTTTAAATGTGAGTAGACTAATTATGTTTTTGTTCTTCTTCTTCTTCTTCTTGTGTTCGGACCCTAATTTCCCAAGTACATTCATATTCTATGAACTTAATACCCTTGTAATTAATTTCCTCTACGATTTCTATGAACTTTGGCAGAAAATTGAAAATCAAATTCATACTCAAGTCAGATATTCCATTCGATCTGCTGTGCTGTTTGGCAGATTTTCCCAGAATCTGTGGCAAATTTACTCACCTGCACTATCTCTGGTTGCTAACGTGGAGAGTTTACTGCTATATTTTTTCCACTTTGGCTGCTTGATGCTTGACTGCTATGCTTAGGTGCTAGCTAATGGTTGATTGGCTGAGTTGGGATGTGTTTGTGTTGGTTGCTTAAATGTATTCATGCTGCTCTGTTGAGGCCTTGTTTGTTGTTTGTGTGTGCTGTTGTTTGGTGGTTAATCTGTTTGTGTTTTTCAGGTGTGTGTTGTTAATGTTTGTATTCATGCTTGACTACTACGCTTAGGTGCTGATGTTTTGTTGTTTTTGTGTTGGTTATTTTAAATGCTTAGGCCTTGTTTTTTGGGTGCCGCTGCAAGATTGTTATGACTATTTGTGCTAATTTGACTATGTGTTACTAATATGTGCTAATCGCTGCAAGATTTCCTTTTAATAACCATTCTTTTAATATGTGGGAATCATGATTAGCTTAAGATTAATTTTTTTCAAATTAACAAAACATGTTGAGAAATGAGAAAGCACAAATTAATATGTTGAATTTGTTGAATCTTGCTAGTTTTAGATTCTCATGGCCTTTCTATGAATTTGTTGAATCTTTCTATGAATCTTGCTGGTTTTGAATCTTGTTGGTTTTTGAAATGTGAAAGCACAAATTAATTTTTTTCCTGTGTAGAGGTTGTTAGATGGACTTACGGCATAGACCAGAAGGCAATAACTTGATGGTTTTAAATCGAGATTGGCTTAATATGTTGAATTTGTTGAATCTATAACTCTGTTTTTTTCCGGTGGATGGGTCTGTTTGGGTTGGAAATGTGATCTGTTTGTTTTATTTGTAAGGGAAAATTTCTATTGAGGAGGTGTTTTCAAAAATTATTACAAAATAGTGAAAAAGTTAATGATTTTAATTATTAACATTTATGAAGTTTATCACTTTGTTGTAATAATTTTTCTGACACACCATTGGTGTGTAGGACCCCCTATTTTTAAGCATAGCTGGTACAAGATGTATGAGTGAACAAAGCCATGATTAACGAGCAATTTATTATTGAACTTGACATGTTGTGTCATTATTGAGGAAACTGATCTACTAAAACATTTTGTGTTGCTTAGAGACTGGGATGGTTCAATAATTTGGTTGGTATTAGAATGCAAAAATAGATGCAATTTACTAGTGTTATTATTTTCAATGTTATGTTATTGAACACAAGAGGCTCTACTAAACATTATAAGCAATTCTAGTAGTTACACTACTAATGTATGTGACGTTTATTATTCATGTATGTTTGTTACTTAATGTAGGTACCATGGTTCCTGGAATCAAGACGGGGCGACGAAAGAGAGCAACAAGTGGCAACGTATTATGAGCCTCTGAAGCATGTCCACAGGAGATTGGCACCCCGCTGACATTCTCTGATGAGACGCAGCCACCAGATGATACACAAACAGTGGTCGAGGAGACGCAGCCATGTGGCGTGGGTAAGAGCATTGAACTTAGTTGTTTAAATTTATTTTATTTTATTTTTTTTTTGGGTGCATAAGTCATAAAGTAAGGCAATGAAAACCCCATAAAGACAAAGAAAAACAAAGAAAAAAAAAAACAAACATTACTTTACACATAATAAGGACACTTATACAACAAAGAAAATATTAGATAAACAAGCTTCAAATCAGCTACAACAGCAGTAACAACCAACAGGCAATTGCTCCAGCTGCATCGATAGCAGCGAAATCCAAGTTGTAGCATAATTTACCAAGACTTTATGCAGCCAAACAGTAGCAGGCAGCAACAGTAGGCAGCAACAAAACTAACAGGACCCACAACCAGCACTTTTTTTTTTCACTTTCATTAGCAATGTTTGTAATTTGTGACTTCCTTCCCCTTTTGTACCAGGGCGAACAAGGTCAACTCATGTACGAGGACCTACATTAGGCAAAGGAGTGCAGAAAAAAATAGCTAGGAAAAAAGGAGAGAAATTACATGTCTATGTCAATCGGGTGTTGAACGCAATCACAGGAGGGAATGCCAGCCCAGGGACGAATGAGTTGGGATTGCAAATTAGACGGTTGTACCCTCTTCAGAGCGTGAAGTCATGGAGAAAAATCGATCAAAGTACCAAAGATGCGGTCGTCCAAGCGGTGCTAGTATGATATTCATCTTGCCATAATGTCTTTATTATGTTATTTGTAGTTGCTTAAAAATTGATGTACTACTTCTCTTATTATGTTTGTAGGACAAGTTTGTTATCGGCGATGATTTTGATAATGATGAACAAGCTCAACAGATCCTCGATAGCAAGGCATATTTGCTATATAAGGATTGGAGGTACAATCTAAAGCAAGAGTTCCTCGAACTTGAGGAAAAGGGTGTTGATGACCCCTATAGTCATCCGCCTAGTGGAGTGAGCTTGGAGGACTACAAATATCTTATTGATGTTGCTTGGAGAAACGAATCTCACTTGGTAACAAATTAATTAGAAACCCCGTTCTTGAAATTAATTTGTGTTAATATATAAAAATTCTTCACTAATTTTATTTTTATTTTTTTATTTTTTTATTTTTTAGAAATGCTTTAAAGCTGGTAAAGCAAATAGGGGTATGCTCCCCTATAATCATACAAGTGGATCGCGATCATTTCCTATAGCAATGTCGCTTATGGTGAGAAGTTAATTTAGTAATGCAATGGATGATTGATTCTTCTTGATTTTGAATATTACCATGTACTAATTCGTCAATGGAATTTTTTCAAACCTAATAGACAAATGAGGATGGAGATATAGATTTTCCTGAATTTTATAAAAAAACACACAAGTCCAAGAAGATGGGAGATTGGATTGACCCTAAATGTGGTGAGCTACATGTGAGTATTGAATGTTGAAACCAATTGTGTTGCGTATCAATTAGTAAAGTTGTTTTAAATTCCTTCTGCCATCTTGACTTTATTGTTTTTTTGCCATGACAGGATGATATGGTGAATCTACAAGTGGTAGCCACCGATACGGGGTTGCCATTGACCCATAAAGAACTATCAAGGCAAGTGCTCGGGGCAAAAAAAAATTACTTGCGTGGATGTGGGATAGGCCCACAACCCTCTTCCATAGCTTCTAGTGCGGCACGAGCACGCGATAAACATATGGAGTCAATGAGAGCGGAACTGGAGGTTCTTCGTGAGGAGCGTCAAAGAGATCACGAGAAGTTGTAGAAGGAGAAAGAGGAGTGCCAAAGAGATCACGAGAAGTTACTCAAGGAGAAAGAGAAGCGTCAAAAGAGATCGGGAGGAAATTATGAGGGAAAAGAGACAGCTAATCAAACAAGGCAATGAAGAAAAAAAAGCAAGCAGGGGAGGCACAACAAGTACAACTCAATCATCTGAACGACGTGGTGTTCACGACTCACAACCCTCGTTGCAGAGTTCAGATGGTCATCCTATTATTTGATTAAACAGAATTTATTGATAAGCTACTACAACTTCTACAAAAATATGGATCATTTGACAAAGAATTATTTTCTAAAGTTGTTATGCAATTTTTTTTTTGTTATGTGCTTCGAATAGGTTTTGAGGCATAATGTGAGTAGACTTTGCAGTAGACGACCTGGTGTTTCGATACATTACACAAAGGACCATAATCTGATTTCCATAAGGTAACCACATGATTTCAATGAATATTAAGTTTCCCAAAATTGGGTACGATGAGCCTATGATATGAGGGGCAGTTAGATATTAGGAGCCCCATCCAATTGAATGTCATTTCACATTTAAGACTAATTGAATAAACCAAGTGAACTTGAAATGAATTTACAATTACTACAAATAACCTAGTATAACTAGACTAGTCTAATGTGCATGCCAAGCCATTATGGTTCATAGTGATGAGTTTGAGAGAGAGAAGAGCTGTGAAGATAGAATGCAAATTGAGAGCACTTAATGAGAGGAGAAATTAGTACTTGCATTATTTTGCTGATGACACCTTTAGAGTATTTTTTACCCAAACAGGCTACTGCTGGTGTGTCCTAGTTATTCATATTGAAGGGTATGTGGTGTTGTAAATTGCACACTCATGCCGTTGGGGCATTTTGGCATTCTGATTTTCGAATACAAAAAAGTTAGGCAATCTGCCCAACACACCTACTTTCTACTTACCTCTCTTACAGTGTGATATGATATTCCTCTCCCCGCCAAACACTTCTTAAAGGTACAAAAAGGAATTGGTCGGTTTTAGTGTTGACAATAAAACCGAACTGAAAACAATTTTTTAGAAAACTAAAATGTTATTTGAATTTTTAAGTTAGAAGCATTTAGTAGGTTTAGTCGAGTCAATCAGTATCTATTTTTTAACTTTCTATGTACACTGAACCTAGTCATTGTTTCTAGAGTTTTGGGGTCTGTTACTGGACAACAATTATAGTTGTTATATACCCAATTGTTTAACAATATTTACATTTCACAAGTATTTTGTTTGCCATGTCTCAATAATTCCACTATAAAATTGTAATTTTTTGTTGCCTAAAAGGATGCTAATACGTGAAATAAATTAATGCAAGCCTCATTGTGGATTAGGAGTTCTCAACATTGAATCATGATTTTATTTGGGTTTGTAATCAACATAATTTCGGGTCTTTTTCCCCCTATCGACCATGTTGAATCCGTTGGACGTAATTAGCACGTGTACGTTGGGAGTTGGCATGGAAAACGCCATAAACTTAGCTGAAAAAGGCCTTCGAGGGTCGAAAATTGAAAGCAGCCCCCAAACAACTGTACGGATGGCATGGGTAGCTTCCTTGTGTCAAATAAGACCTGTGGGGACAAACGAGACGTAATTAGCACGTGTACGTTGGGAGTTGCATGAAAACGCCATAAACTTAGTCGAAAAAGGCCTTCGAGGGCCGAAAATTGAAAGCAGCCCCCGAACCACTGTACGGATGGCATGGGTAGCTTCCTTGTGTCAAATAAGACTTGTGGAGACAGACGGGATGTAATTAGCACGTGTACGTTGGGAGTTGGCATGAAAAACGCCATAAACTTACCCATAATGGCCTTCGAGGGCCGAAAATTGAAAGCAGCCCCCGAACCACTGTAGGGATGGCATGGGTAGCTTCCTTGTGTCAAATAGGACCTTTAGGGATAGATAGGACGTAATTAGCACGTATACGTTGGGAGTTGGCGTGGAAAATGCCATAAACTTAGCTGAAAAAGGCCTTCAAGGGCCGAAAATTGAAAGCAGCCCCCGAACCACTATAGGGATGGCACAGGTAGCTTTCTTGTGTCAAATAGGACCTGTGGGGATAGATAGGACGTAATTAGCACGTGTATGTTGGGAGTTGGCGTGAAAAAGCCATAAACGTAGCCGAAAATGGCCTTCAAGGGCCGAAAATTGAAAACAGCCCCCAAACCACTGTAGGGATGGCACGGGTAGCTTTCTTGTGTCAAATGGGACCTGTGGGGATAGACGTGACGTAATTAGCACGTGTACGTTGGGAGTTGGCGTGAAAAAGCCATAAACTTAGCCGAAAATGGCCTTCGAGGGCCGAAAATTGAAAGCAGCCCCCGAACCACTGTAGGGATGGCACAAGTCGCTTCTTTGTGTCAAATAGAACCTGTGGGGACAGACGGGACATAATTAGCATGTGTACGTTGGGAGTTGGTGTGGAAAACGCCATAAACTTAGCCGAAAAAAGCCTTCGAGGGCCGAAAATTGAAAGCAGCCCCCAAACCACTGTAAGGATGGCACGGGTAGCTTCCTTGTGTCAAATAGAACCCGTGGGGATAGACGGGACGTAATTAGCACGTGTACATTGGGAGTTGGCGTGAAAAACGCCATAAACTTAGCCGAAAAAGGCCTTTCAGGGCCAGAAATTAAAATCAGCCCCCGAACCACTCTATGGAATGCACAGGTAGCTTCTTCGTATCAAATAGAACTTGTGGGGACAGACGGGACGTGATTAGCACGTGTACGTTGGGAGTTGGCGTGAAAAACGCCATAAACTTAGCCGAAAAAGGCCTTTCAGGGCCAGAAATTAAAATCAGCCCCCGAACCACTCTATGGATGGCACGGGTAGCTTCTTCGTATCAAATAGAACCTGTGGGGACAGACGGGACGTAATTAGCACGTGTACGTTGGGAGTTGGCATGGAAAACGCCATAAACTTAGCCGAAAAAGGCCTTCGAGGGCCGAAAATTGAAAGTAGCCCCCGAACCACTGTGGGGATGGCACAGGTAGCTTCCTTGTGTCAAATAGGACCTGTGGGGACAGACGGGACGTAATTAGCACATGTACGTTGGGAGTTGGCATGAAAAATGCCATAAACTTAGTCGAAAAAGGCCTTTCAGGGCCGGAAATTAAAATCAGCCCCCGAACCACTCTATGGATGGCACGGGTAGCTTCTTCGTATCAAATAGGACCTGTGGGGAAAGACGGAATGTAATTAGCACACGTACGTTGGGAGTTGGCATGAAAAACGCCATAAATTTAGCCGAAAAAGGCCTTTCGGGGCCGAAAATT
>JAPPVO010005566.1:0-29241 GCA_030407325.1 Camellia japonica | reverse complement strand
CTTTAAGTTTCTCGACGAGCCTGTATATTGGCTCTTTGAAGACGGTAGTGATGCCTTCATAAGACTTGGCCATTTCCTCTTCGTTTTCTGCTGTGGAGCGGTTCCTTTGGCCATAGTTCTTGCGCTGCTCATCCCTCCTTGGCTGCTCAGTCTTAGGTGGTTGAGGTGGTCTGACTTCTTCTTCAGTAACCGCAACATGTACTGAAGCAGCGTCATCTTCCACACGAGCTTGTTGTTCTATTCGATTCCTCAAATCCTTCATGGTGGAGGCAGGTCGTTTCGTTAACGATTGCCTTAGCTTGTGCGAATGAGGTAGGCCTTGGTTGAAGTATAGCACGGCCAATTGTTCACTGCAAACATTTTCCTCTAAGTCACCATATTCCTCCCAATACCATTGCGCGTACTGGCGTAGGGTCTCTTTCATGTCCTTTCGGATATTGAACAAGGTATCTAACTGCTTTGGGACTTTGCTGTTGGAGACAAATCGGGCTAAGAACGCCTTAGAGAGCTGTGCCCAGTCATAAATTGAACCACTGGGGAGTTTGTCAAACCATCGAAGGCCTAGTTCTCCTAGGCTAGAAGGGAAGACTTTACACATGAGCGCATCGTTGCGGTTCCAGAGGGACATCATCTGGCGGTAATGGCTAATGTGAGTAAGAGGGTCCATCTTCCATCATAGAGAATGAATTTCGGTGGGCTATACTTCCATGGAGGTTCTACAGCTTCTATCTCTAGAGAAAGGGGGTGGACACCAACCGGTCTAGAGCACGACGCTCTTGTTGGTGTATGGACCGGTCCAACTGGTCCCTTTCCCTATTGAGCCGGCGTTCCTCCTCCCTATCTCGTCGACGTTCTCCTTTCCTGCATAGCCGTCGTGCCTCTTCTCTGTTATCATTAGCCAACTTCTCAAATCGTGCGGTCGCTCGTCGCGATGGCAATGAAAGGTTTCAGATAGGCGGCTAACAATCCTTTGTCTTTTATGAGAATTCTCTCGTGGGTTATTTTTTTGTACGTTGTTTTCCTATGCTGGCCCCTTCACTAAGTACCGGAATCGGCTGGCTACGCTCTCTACCAGTAGGGCCACGACTGCAGTGCTCTTTGCGAGGCGGAGGGGGAGAAGGGGTACGTCTCCTTTGCGATGGTCCACCAACGGATTTTCTTGGCTCCGCTGGGGTCGCTATGAACTTCATCAATTGGGTGCGAAGCTCAGTGATCTCCAAACCCATTGAGTGATGATGCGGTCACGGTGGTCTTTCTCAACAAAAAGACGTTGAGACGTCTCAACGGCAATGACACGGCGTCGTCCGCCGCATTGGGTGTCTGATGTCTGGTCCATAAGGTCATCGTGCACTGGAGGGAATGCCAGACCCTTATCTTTGGTTCTCTCCGTCATTGGAGTCCTCTCTGCTAGCCCAAAGTAGGGTGTATCTTCGATTCCCATCGCCGGAGTTCGTCACGAAGCAAACAGTGGTTTTCCCACAGACGGCGCCAATTGTGCGGGGCTGATTTCCGACTATGAAGAAGGGTTGAACTTCGTGGATAAACAGCGTGCTTTGGGAATTGAAGATCTGCACAGAATAACAAACGGTGAGGTGCCTGACCGGGGTTTGGTCGGAAACCCCTCCGATGATAAAGTCAGGGACTAAGGGAAAGGAAGATGAGAGAATACAGAGTGTGTATGTGTTAAGTGTGTGGATTTTCGGATCCCTTGAGAGTGAATAGTGTTCACCTTTTATAGGAGAAGGTTGTTTGTCGTTCAAGTCCTTCTCTCTCCGCCATCTGTCCAATGTGTCTTATTCGTGGTCGTCTCCCATTGGAGGAGGACGACCACTCCGCCTGACACTCGGGTGCAGGTCTGTTTTGTTTGTCTCATTAGCGGACATCTCTATTGGAGGAGGACGACCACTCCGCCTGTCATTCAGATGCAGGTCTGTCATATATGCACCTTGTCCCTCTGCACCTCCATGTCTCCACGTTCTGTTCATACAGAGGGAGAGGAGCAGAGTTGTTTGTCTCTTGTGGGCCCAAGAAAGATCTTCAGTGAATTGGCCTACTCTAGAATGGTTGTCCAACCAGGAGGTCCAACATGTTGCTCAGCCCACTTCGGAGTGGTTGTCTGTCCATCCAGGAGGTTCAACATGTTACTCAACCTACTTCGGAGTGGTTGGCTGTCCGTCCAGGAAGTCCACCATGTTGCTCGGCCCACTTTGGAGTGACATTCGTACATTGGGCCGAGCTCCTATGATTGTCTTGCTTCGGAGCAAGTGTTGGCCATAGGGCCGAGGTCTAACCTAGCTCAACCTCGGAGTAAGCATCGTATTGGGCCTAGCACCAATACTTGGTTAATTTTTACCCACTTCACTCTTAAAACTAACATCACATAACAACAATCTCACCATGCAAATACACAAGCTCTGATCATGATTTTCAAACATTTCCATCTAAGAAAATATCATTTGAATCTTGAGCCGTTTGATCAAATTGATATTGAGAGAGAGAGAGAGATGACTTTTTGATAAGTAGCTAGATTCCATTGAGGATGAGAGCAAGGCAAAATTATTTGATGATGGTGGAGCAAGTCTATGATTTTCATTAGTCACTATACTGGATTTAATAGTTTTTATTTGGTTTAGGAGAGAACATGACAAGTGTCATGTGTTGAGTTGGGTAAAATATTGTCCTAAGACCATAAAAATTATGTGAGAGTAATGGTGTAAAGGTCTTTTGAAGTATATTTTTAAATTGAAAGTGACATTTAGTTGGCTTATATATAAATTTGGGAGAAATTAGTTGTCCATGGGAAGTTGAGAAAATTATTACATATGTATAGAAAAATTTATAATTTTAATTATTACTAGTAATAAAATTTATAATTGTTTTTCAATGTTTATACTCAATTGAAAATTTTTCTAATGGTGTGTTTGGTTGGAGGATTTGAAGAAGGATTTGAAAATGAAAAAGGAAAAGGAAAAGGAAAAGGTATGTAAAATTAGGTGAAATGTGATACATTTCACCTAACTTTTTTTTTTCCCTTTCTAAATCTCTCCTTAAATTCTCTAATCAAACACAGCGTAAATTTTTCAAGTACACTCGTTTTTGCCTCTCAATGAGGGATAGAATCTTTAAAGAATCTTTCTTTAAGGTTGATTGATTATATATATATATATATATATATATTCAAAACACTCCTAACCGTTAGAATAACGTTTGGTTTTCAACTCATTTGGATTAAGAAAATTTATAACTCTTTTTAAAATTAATAATTAAATAAAGTTTTCAAACTTAAAAACTCTTTTTCAAAACTTTATTTTTTTTAAAAAAAAATTCAATTTTTTATTTTATTTTTAAAATTATTTTTTATTTTTTCTAAAAATATTTTCTTATTTTTATTTTTGTAGAAAAATATTTTTATTTTTTCATTTTCCAAAAAAAAAAATTTGTTATTTTTTTAAGTACTGGACATGTAATAATTTGTTATGATTTAGATATATATGGGCAATCCAATTTTTTTTTAAATTTAAAAAAATTAAATATTTGAAAAGTAAATAAAAAATTTAAGAAATATTTGAAATATTTAAAAAATAAAATAAAATATTTAAATTAAAAAATAAAAATTATATACTAAAAATTTTAAAATAATTTTAAAAAAATATTTTCAATATTTTAAAAAATACATCGCATAAATGTAGTAAATACAACGCTTATTTAAAAAATAAATAAATATTTACAATAAAAAATATTTACCCTAAAAGAATAAAATTAAAAAAATTAAATATTTAAAAAAATGAAAAAATTAGTGAAACATATCTCTCTAAATTTGTGTAGTAGAAGAGGTCTAAAATATATTTTTTTATTAGCTAAGGTCACTCGATGAAATTTTTTTGTGATCATATTGGAGAAATTTCAAAATTTCTTTATGTTGGGCCCAAAATTTCTCTGTGTCGGGTGAAATTTTTCTAAGTTAAAATTTCTCTGTAAAAATGTTGAGGAAACTTAACTACTATGAAAATATTGTATGTCATTTATCTTATAAAATCTTAATAGCAGAGGCCTTAAAAAAAATTCCCTAAAATGAATAAACCATAAAATTTCAAAATGCAACTCAAAATTTAAGAATTCAAAACTTAAAATACAATTCAAAACTCTTTTTAAAACTCACAACTTTTTTCAAAACTTATAACAAACAAGTTTTTTCATTTAAAAAACTAAAAACTCAAAATACAACTCAAAACTTAAATCATGATTCAAAAACTAAACCAAACAAAGCTTAAGTTTCAAAAATTTTGTATCTTACGATTTTTATATGATCTAAAAATTTAAGATAGCACAACAGAGAGATTTGGAGAAAAAAAAAAAAAAAATTGACGAGAGATATTTTGTTTTAATTTTTTATTTCCAAATCCAAAACATCTGTAATTATTAGATTATATTTAAAGAATTTTATATCCCAAAATTTTTGTACCACTTGACGATTGAGCGTTTTCCTACAATATGACAGGTTTAGAATATTTAAAATTTAAAAAAAAAAGAAAGAAAGAAGAGAGAACATATATTTGGTCGAGATAGATCAATGACAAAGAGGGCTCCTAGGAATTAAAGGCCGCTAGAAAATGACTTTAAAGTTTGTGCATCTTTTCATTTTATTTTTTGGGTTTGTCTATAAGTAGTTGGGCAAGAAGATAATAATTTGGCTGATGGTGAAATACTAATATTGAGTTTAGTGATTAACAAAGCAATAATGTTACCCCAAAAATTTAAATTAAAAATAAATAAGAGGCTTTTTACACCCTCAAGTGACATGTCAAAGGAAAAATTATTTGATATTTCTATGTTTATATTCCTCACCAATCACCATATATTATGTCCCTTATTGTTCATCAATTACCTAATATAAAATCGTAAATCTCACATTTTTCATCATTCAAAACATCCTTAGGGCACCACGTGACCATATGTCAAAGAGTTAATTGTCAAAAATAAAATAGATAAGATAGAATAAATTATCACTTATGCGGAGGGACATAGAACTGATCACATAAAATAATCTTGACATATTATAATCCGAAGTTTCACATTACAAAGGCACTACTGAACCACTTTTTGTTTTTTTGTTTATGTATGTGTAGACTTTATTAATGAAAGAATTTTAAACAAAGACTTCAGGTATTGTTGAACGGAGCATTATTCAAGTGGGTTGGAGAGAGAGATGCAACTAGGGGTGTAATTTGGGCCTGGCTTGGTCCATCCGGGTCTGGGCTAGATTGGCCCACTTTTGGGCCTCGTAGGCTTTCTCATTTTCTCAAGCAGGGCCGATCCACAGGCTGAAAAGTTCAATTCAAGCCCATGCCCACTCAAATTAGGACATCGAGCCGGGCTGGCGGGCCCGAGCCGCAGGCTAGGCCTGAGCCGCGGGCTAGGCTTGGAGGGCCTTTTTGTTTTTTTATGGGAAACTGATCCAAAGGTCCAAGCCCAACATATCATGTCCCATTTAGCCCCAAAACAATTAAGTTCTCAAATTATCAATCAGGCGAAAATACCCACAATATATCATCCAATTTACATGCGTACAACCTTCACCCACGATCATCTCACTCTGATCAGTACACTATCACATCTTCGCCGCTCGACTCTGCATTCTCAGTCCTCCATCTCTCCACCGTTCGACTCCACTCCCTCTGAAACCCTACCCTAACCACAAAATGAACTCGTTCATCTTCTCCAATCGTCGACTCTTACCAGCACAACACCAAGCCGTTCATCTTCTCCAATCGGCGGCTCTCAACAACACGAAGAACCATCACTACTCTGAAGAAATTTCATAGTTCCTGACTTCCGATTCACAGAAATGGGGAAAAAAAGTAACATCTCTCTTCACTTATTATTTTTCATTCAAATTTGTACATTATTCTTTCACATTTTGTATATACCGTTTCAATAATACTTTCATAAAAAAAGCCCTTGTAAAACACATTTTACATACTTCAAAATGTATAAACCTTCTTTTATATATAATCCCCTGTTTTAAAACATTCTAGTCCCCTGTTTTTAAACATTCTAATCCACTGGTTTTACACATAAATCCATGTTTTTACACATTCAACTCCTTGTTCTTATTCTTGTTGTTCTTGCTTCTTCTTCTTGTTAAATATTGGCTTTTCTTCTTTGTATTGTTGTTACATTTCGTTGAATACTTAATCTTCTCGTTGTTATTGTTGTTGTTTAGAAAATACAATGGGCTGTTCTTATTGTTGATACTGTTTATAAAAACTGAAACATCAGACAGTTTCATTTCATCACTCTACAAGTGACATATCTAAATTTATTCAAACTGCAAATGAAACTGCAAAATTACACAGTTTAATCACTATTCAAAACAAATAGATAACTTATTATAAAGTGCAAATCAAACTGTCAAATTATACAGTTTTGTGACTATTAACAACAAATAGATATAACTTCATATTAAACTGCATATAAAACTATAAAATTATACAGTTTTGTCACTATATTACTCATGCCCTGCTGTCGCTTTCATTTTTTCATAAATAGTTGTTGGAAGATATTGGAAGAAACAAACCCATATGCCCAAAAATCCAATCAGGGATTTAAGTATCTTTTCTTTTGACAGTCCTTCGCTTGTAACCACTAAAATGCCACCAAAATCTCCCCCTCCACAAAAACCCTAATCACCACAAGAAAAAGCCCAAGAACTACACCACAGACCCACCACCCACACAACAAACACCAACCACACCTCCAACCACAAAAAAAACAAACAAAAGAAAGCCAACAAAAAAATAAGAAGCTTCTCCAATAAAAAAAGAAAGCTCCAAGAAAGCCAATCAACTCCCAAAACAAAAACCAAGCCATCAAAAGGGAAAAAATGAACAGTCCCTACAAAGAGAGTCCAACAGTTTAATTACCGTTCCAACATCGGAACAGTAATCAAACTGTTGAAGGGGGTCAAATTCACAAAAGCCTAATAGATAGAGCTGGAAAAAACCCCTTTTTGGCCCATTATAAATGCTCTTTCCTCAACACAACTGAAGGTCTCTTGGTGCAGATGCTACATTTCCATTGTAGCAGAAATGGCAACACTCTACAACAAAAGAAAAAGAGCATTTATACTTGGCAAAAAAGAAATGAAACTCAGAAACAGTGATGCCAGGCTCATTTTTGGTGTCGACTGTAGAGAAGACAACATCACTACCAAATCCTATACAAGACCAAAGGATTTTGAGTTTGCATTTTACAAACAAAGATACAAATCAGTAAAGAGATTGGATGGCAAGTCATTAACCAAAATGTTTCAACAAACAAAAAAAGGAAAATCAATCAATGATCGTCAAGATCTTGCAAGGGTCATCACCCTTTACTTGTGCTTGAAACTTCTCATGCCTACAACAAGCCATACACTCAGTTAGAGTTTCCTCAACTATGTTGACAATCTCAACAACATCAAGAAGTACAATTGGGTTGAGGCAATAAAAGACACACTGATGAATTCAATGGCAAATACAAACAACAACTCAAGGCATGTCACTGGATGCGTCATGTTACTCTTGGTAAACACACTACTCAACTATTTCACACAAAAATATCAAACATCCACCTATTTCAAACTATCTAACATATTTCAATTTTTTTTTTACAGTATTGGTACTGTGAGCACAGTAAACTCCTCCGACCATCCAACAAAGAAGGCTTCCTAAGGTTTATAAAGTGGAACCTTGGCAAAATGTACTCTAAGTGGAAACACATCAGCCTTGCTGACTTTGAAAAGGTATTTAAACTCTTCTATACTCTCATAGCACATATCTATTCAACACTCCTTTCACAGTTATTATAGTAAAAATCATGTTATGAAATTGTAAAATTCTTCAGTTTCAAACAACATATATTCAACACTTAACTCACATTACTCACAGTACAAATCATATTATGAAACTGTAAAAGTTTGCAATTTCAAAGCACACACCTATTTAACATCACTCATGTTATGAAACTGCAAAAATTTACAATTTAAACGCACAAATCTATTTAACATCACTCATGTTATGAAACTGTAAAAGTTTTCAATTTCAAACAACATATTTTCCATACTTAACTCACATTACTCACAGTACAACTCATGTTATAAAACTGACCAATTTTATAGTATTACTGATATATGCCACATTGTTCCAATGCAGGTTGACCAAAGTGCTTTAACCCTAACTGAACAAGAAATACAGTTATTGCATATCAATCAAAGCATATCAACAGACTCTTCAGCAAAGAAACATGACCACAAAAAGAACAATAAGCGAAAAAAATAAACAAAAGCAAAAAAAAAAAAAAAAAAAGACTTCTAGATAGTGATGAGGATGACTTTCTCGAAGAAGAACACCAATCAGAATCAGAATCAGAACAAGAAGAACAACCAAAAAAAAAGAAAAGAAAGCAAGAACCACAAGAAGAACCAGAAAGTGATGAACAAGAAGAAGAGAGTGATGATGAAAAAAAACAAGTGACTGAAAAAGAAGAAAAAGAAGCTGATGAACAACAAGACAATGATGATGAAGAATAAGAAGAAGAAGGTGATCAATAAGAAGACACTGATGAAGAAGAAGGCCAACAACAAGAACAAGAAGAACAACAAACAAACCAACAACAAGAAGTCAATGAACAAGAACTGACGGACCAACAACAACAACATGAAAAAAAAGAACAAGCAAAACAACAAGAAGAACAAAGGATAGAACAACAAGCCACTTGCCATTTCATGCCGCAAAATAAACAAGGTTTGGCATAGCCTATCCAAAAAAGACCAAGGCCAAATTTAACTCATCAACAACACATAATCAAGTGCTTGTGTGGTCTGGCAGCGAAGATGAAAATTGCATATACTTTTCAGATATATGCAGATTGATCAACAGGGAAGCCTTATATGGGAATGTAGGTCTCCAACTGCACAATTTTACAGTTTCTGTTCATATTCAATAACCTATTCCACAAACCTAACACATTCTCATATATAACATGTTTCAGGTCATTGATGCCTTCTCAGAAATGAAATTGGCACTCTAACCATCAATTGAAGAATTTGAGAAACATGATCTGGCCTTTGCAAGAAATTCATAAGCGGGAAGATCTTACGTTTTCTCAACATTCATCAATGTAAGCAAAACTTAACATACCTTTCAATATTATTCAAATTGTAAAATTTTCTACTTTCTTAACATGTCTTACTACGTAGTTTTATAACATATTTCAAACGTATATATGAATTATAGACTCCACTACAAAATCAAGATCAAGCACTGAGAGAAAAAATGATGGACAACCATTTTCCACAAGCAATGAAAAACAGATATATCCATTTCTCAATCAACCACGACAACCATTGGACAATTGTGGTCTTTGACAATGCTGATAGGATATGGAGGCACTATGACTCTTTGAGGCCAACAAAAATTGCCACAACAAACACTTTGAAATTGCAAAGGAAATTGTAAGTTAAATAAAATTTCCTACTTAATTCCATTTCTTTCAAAACATCTCAACACATCACTATAACTAACAAAAACACCACTAACTATTTTGTAGCAACAACATCAACTGAGATGGAATAAAGCATTATTCAGCAATCAAGGAAACATGTTATCATCTCAAGAGTGTGAGACAGTAATTGCATCAATTAAGGAATGCTCACAACAAACCCCACATTCGTAAGATACAAAATCAATAAACTAATGTTCCAATATGCTAAATTTTGTAGTTTTACCTAACTAATTAATTTCATCTAAAACTTTGCAAGAATGATTGTGCAATCGCCGTTTGCAATGTTACCAACCAATATATCAACTGGCAACCTGTGCAAAAATCACTTCGACCAACTGAGTGAGTTAAATTTCGAGCAGAAATCATTAGTCAATTCCTCAATGATAAGAACCGATCTTGGAAACTCGAGTACTACCAAATGTTGACAAAACATACCAAACCTATATGTTGGCTTTTTGGCTTTTCGAAGGGTAATTTTGTAAATGCGAGCGTGCCAGCAAGGATCAATCAGTCCTTACAGAAATTATAATTGCCAACCAATTATCAGACGATTGTGTTTTAGTTCTTTCAGCCTCAATGAAGAGGACTTTTACTGGTGGCTTGACTTAGGAGAATTTAAGAGAAATAACAGTTAATGTGAAGAACAATCGAAGTATTTCATTAAAATGAACACTTACAATAATTCAAACTCAGCCTCGAAGAGGTTTACAGCAACAGTCTACTTGAGTCTACTTGAAACTACTCCTATGAATCGAAGTGCAGTGCTGGTATTAAAGTGCAGGTATTTAAAGTGCAGGTATTTAAAGTACAGGAAATGTAAGACTGGAAAGGAAAATATGAAATAAAGACTGGTTTGTATGATCTGAGTCTGGGGGTCTTTTCTGAGGGCTTCCCTGCTATTTATACTTGTCAAAGATGACCTTCGAACTTCACTTCGAACCGTCGAACTACTCCTCCATGATCGATGATCATGCTGCCTTAGAAGTAGCCCCACTATGCCATCTCTTGCAGTTGAGCTTCCCTCCTGTATTTGAATTTGAATATTGAGTAACTGTTGGAGCCACGTCACTTTGTATCTCCTTACTGATCCAGTGCTACTCAGATCATGTAAGTACCAATGTTCAATGCCACGTGTTCGATCAGGATCGAAGACTTGAATTATCTTCCCATAATACCCTTATTCTGCCACGTGTCAAACTATGATTTGGTTTTACAAAATATGTAGCCAACAAAACCATAGAAACAATGAACAAACTTCTTGACAATACAAATATTCAAGTGAACATATTTTTGTATTTATTTATTTATTTATTATTTTTTTTTTAACATGTGACATGTGACAAGTACTTTATATGCTTTTGGGAATTGATCTTCTTGTGGTTATTATGGTGAAAATGATTGTTGTCATTGATGTTGTTGTTGCTCTTCTTCTTGTTATTATTATTGTTGTTGTTCTTCTTGTGCTTATTATACTTGTTTGTGTTCTTTTGCTTATTATTGTCGTCACATTTGTGGTTGCATATATTTTCATACAGTAAAGGTTGTTTCTAATAATTCTTTAAACTGCAAAAATATGCAGTTTCATCAGGTTATTTCTAATAATTCTTAAAATTGTAAAATTATGTAGTTTCATCAGGTTGTTTTTCATAATTCTTAAAACTGCAAAATTATGTAGTTTCATTACTCAAACAAAAATTATACTACACAATTATGCATCCAATTTCATGACTCAATAAATAGATGAACCGCATTTCAAAATTGAAAATAAAACTGTAAAATTTTACAGTTTTGTCACTACGAAATATGAAATAAATATATCATGTAGTAAAACTGTATTTTAATATTATACAGTTTCAATAAGAAATTTTCAACAACCTTCTCAGCATTCCATAAAAATAAAACCAACCAAATCCACCAAAAAAAAAAAAAAAACAAAACAGTTACAAAACAACTTCAATAACTAAAGAACACATCAAAAAAGAAAAAACAATGCAACCAACTTTATTCATTACTTCCATAATACCAAATATCACATTTTTGATTATCATAATTTCTCAAATTCAAATACAAATCCAAAAGAATAGACTATGGCCTCAAATAGCAACCTTGCATGTCTTCTTATTGTGATTCTCATATTTCAAGCACCTCCCACACTTGATTTGCTTCACATTCTCACCCCTAGAAGGTATCCTCTTCTTTTTGTTCCGCTCGGGCTACTTCTTTGTTATAGGAGGTTTGATAATCGAACTACCGGCACCATCAAAGTCAAATCTCTCACTTGAAGGCACTGGATAAACAGATTTCTTGTATGACTCTCTAAAACAATCTACATGAAAAAAAGAATCAATGAAATCATACACATCTCTATCACTACTACGCAAAGCATACACGACATGACAACAAGGAAAACCATTCAATTGCCATTCATGGCAAGAACAAGTCTGTCTACCAATATCAACATAAAAAGAAATAGAAGAATGAACCTCAAGCACAGTATCACTAGCAACAATCACATCCCAAGACTTAGCTAGCTTCAAAGAGTCCACCAATTTCTTTTTCATAACTGGACAGAATTTCGTAGTCCATCTTTTAGATTCAGCTCTTCTATTAGACAATTGAGTCATGATTTGAACCCTAATCATATCAACCATACAAGTAATAGGCAACTCACGGGTCCCACCAATCCAATTATTGTAAGACTCGGCAGCATTAGATGACATCTCACTATATCGTTTCCCTCTAAAAAATGCATTGGCCCACTTATCATTTTGCAAACCATCCAACATACTATCAACTTACCATTCCCAGCAATACGCCTTAATTTCTCCATATAATGTTGGAAAGAAGAAACATTTGGCGCATAAGCACATTTAACTAATATTTTCATCAGAGTCAGCTTATAGTTAGTACGAAGTCTCACCAATTTGTCAATCAAATTTCTCTTCAAATGATTCAAGCAATATGTATGATGTGCATTGGGAAAAACCACTGAAAGAGCGTCTAGCAATCCATGTTGACGGTCAGACACAAAGGTCAATCTCCGGCCTGAACCAACAGCCTTTAACAACTGACTTAAGAACCACATCCAATTATCTTGATTTTCAGCGTCAACAATCGCAAAAGCCAAAGGAAACAGGCCTGCAAACAAAATAACATGAAACTGCAAAAATTAGCAGACTCACAATACAATAACACACTGATAAACCAAAACTATACTAACTGCAAATAAATACATACCTTGATTACTATCATTTGATGTTGTTGCAAGCAAATGCCCCTTGTAACGCCCCTTCAAGAATGTACCATCAACAAACAACAACGGACGACAAAATTGAAAGCCATACAAACATCCATGAAATGCCACAAACAACCTCCGAAAACACCCACTACTTTCATTCACATCTAATTCAAATACACTTCCCGGATTCGTTCTCATACCCGTCTCAAGGTACCATCGAAGTTGGTCAAAAGAAGTTGCAAAATCACCAAACAACCACCTCTTGCCCTATCAACTCCTAACCATGCAACCCGATAAGAAACATCTATACCATATTGCTTCTTCAACTTTTTTTTAACTTCAATAGAACGAGTCAATGGATTATCACTAATATCATTTTGTACAATACAAGTCTAGAACTAACCATTTTGCTACAAGATCTACGAGTAACAACCCCACAAGTATGCACATTATCCAACTTCATAATAAAAAAATACCGAAATTCATCAACACCCTTCCATGCACAAACCATTTACAACCCGTAGATGACTTCATCATACATTCAGCAGTTACACTTGTTGCATCGTTCTTCAAATAATTCACTGCAAAACCACACTCAACTGCATACTTAGCAATGTGAAACGCCGACACTCCACCTTCAAATTTTTGACCAACACTATGTATAATCCCCTTCCAATTAGCAGATAACAAAACTTTCTCTGGTTCTGGATAAAAATCAGGTAACAAACCACCAAAATCATCACAATCGTTAACCAAAGAACTCTCACAAATTACAGAATCAATCCTAGAAGAATTATCATCAACCTCCATAATTCTCTTATCACCCACAACAACATCAACAACATGAGAACCACTATAACCTACCATTGACAGCATATTTCCCAAATCATCATCACATTTAACAATACAATTAGAATATCCAGGAATAGAGAAAAACAAACAAAAGTTACCAACACTCAACTCCTTGAACTTCGCAGATATTTTTTCAACAACTTCATGATAACTACATCTCTCACTAATCTTAATAGCAGCACAAGAATTACTGTATTTGCACATTAACATGAAACACTTCTCCATACTACAAAATCACAAACCAGCAAACAATTGTTCACAGATTCCAAATTGCAAAATTATACAGTTACAACATATCAGTACCAACACTGCACAATTCACAGTTCCAAACTGCAAAATTATACAGTTACAACATATCAGTATCAAAACATCAAAATTCACAATTCCAAACTACAACTTCAAAACACATTACACTATACAACAGACAAAATCAACAAAATCAAAATCATTACACTATATCACATACAAAAATCACAAAATAAGTATCAAACAAACAAAATTTATCACAAAACAAAGAATTATAACAACATTGCCAAACACAAACCAGATATCACGCAAATTTGCTTATTTATATATACATACTTATCTGTATCGACAGATACAGACAGAGTGAGACACAGACACAGAGAGAGAGAGAGAGAGAGAGAGAGAGAACGTATGCAGAGATTGCTATACACAGAGATTCAGATCGCACAATCAGATCCACCTCACAACACAATGAGATCGCCATAACGAAGAGAAATCGAGATCGCAGAGGCAAATATTTGATTTTTCACGTATATATAGATCTCAAAACAAGGGGTAATATAGTCATTTAAAAAATAAGAAAATAAAAAAGGGACCTCCGGGTACAAAACTTAAAAAATTGTAAACCTATTAGTTTATTAAAAATATATTGTATTAGAAGGGAAATAGATTCCCTACATAGGACTACATAGTAACTTTCCCTTTTTTTTTTTTTGCAAAAAAATAAACGATAGATATATTATATATACAAATTATTTATGAGAGATAAAAAATAAAAGAAAAATTGTACTAAAGTATTTTAATTAAGATTAATGAGATGTTTGATTATGTTTCATGTGGTGGTATTTAATTATGTATGAATTATATTTTTTTGATTATGACTAAAAAAAGTACGAAATTGTGTAATTTTCTTATTTTAAAATGAATAATTTTATATATATCAAAATGAAACGAAATATTGCAGTCATTAAATTAAAGGAGAATTTTTTTAAGGTCTTTGATATTAAGATTTTATAAGATAAAGGATATACAGTATTTTCATAGTAGTTAAGATCTCTTAATATTTTAACAGAGAAAATTCAACTCAAAAAATTTTTGCCCGACTCAGAAAAATTTGGCTCCGACTCAGAAAATTATCAATTTTCACAGAGAAATTTCTCTGAGTCGAAGCCAAATTTCTTTGAGTCGGGCAAAATTTTTATGAGTTTAGTTTTCTCTGTGAAAATGTTGAGGGATCTTAGCTAATAAAAAAAACATTTTGGACCTCTCCTACCACACAAAGTTGGAGATGGATGTTTCACTAATTTTTCCTAAATTAAATAGACAACGTTTATTTAATGAATAATTTTTATTTCAAAATAAAATAAAATATTATAAAAATTTATATCATTAAATTAAATAGATATAAATTATTGATGATGGTAGATAAATTGCATCACTATAGGTGAAGTATATCCCAATTAGGTTGGCACCTGCTAGTCTACCAATCATTTGCATTATACTCCATCCCAATAATCTAATAGATATATTATGAAATGAAATAGTAAAAAAAAATTGTTAATCAATTATCGAAGGAGGCAGACAATTCACTTGCGTTGTCAAAGGATATATCATCTAAATTGTTTTGCATATCTCATTTTCAATATAATTTTGTTTTCTTGTAAGCGCATACATAAGAGCTCTCTCAATATCATCAGTGCCTCAATCATTTGGAATGAAAGTGAGCTGTGGTAATCACTCAACACTCGTCTACCTACCTTAAAAGCTGTTTTAGAATGACTTTTATAATAAAATAAATCTTAAAATTTTAATTTTGCTAACTTAAACTTTAATATTTTGATTTGTTTTAATTTAAACTATTTGTATATTTCTTATTAAGTAAAAATAACAATATATATATATATATTTTAGACATTTTTCAAATTAAAAATAAATTAAAAAATTAAAAACACATGACTTTTTTTTAAAAGGTCAAACTCAAGAAATTGTTTTTCTAACTTTTTTCAAAATTAGAAAAATATTTGTTTTTCTTTCTCTCTCTTAAAATTAAAAATGAAAATAAAAAATAAACAAACGGAGACTATGAACTTCTATTGCACCACCAATAGTTTACTCAATTTTATATCACTCAATTATTTAGTCTCACTTTGGTTTTTAAATATAGTAGATCAAACACATATATGACTTATATTGTACGAATACACATCTATACTATATATTAAGTAAAATGAAGTTTTAAATGAGAAAGCCTTTAAGGCCTCGAAGCTTTTATCCTAAAATTGTTAATATTTTTATTTTAAAATTATTTTTAAGAAAACACTATTGGCTATAAATTACTTAAAATTAATTATTATACAATAATTTGTAAAATTTGAAAAGGAAATATAAACTTTCTATTTTATGCCTTTTGTTACCTAACTTTCTTCCATTTCATATTTTGTTCAAGTTTAACTCTACAACATTACAATTTCAGTACATCAATTTTAAACGTAAAACATTATTACAATTCTTTCAAAACTCACTTCATATAGTAAGAACAAATTGTGGCAAGAGGGGGGGAAAAAATACTATGAAAAGAAAAACTGTGAAAAGTGATTATTATTGAAATTATCATCATCTTCTTCTATTTTAGGTTTTCTCTTGGTGTAACTTAATACCTACTCAATCTCTCACCACATTATGAATTGCGTTTCACTTTTTTTTTTTTTTATTTATAGCAATGATGATATATAAAATTGCTAAAAAATTAATCTATGTGTAGTAACTGAAGGTATATAATTAAACATTTTACTGTTAAACTTTTTATTTATTTGTTTTGACTTTTTTTTTTCTTTATATTTTGATTTTGGTGTAAGGGTTCTATAAATTACAATATACAGTGAATGCAGGTATGTAATAAAGTATTTAAATTTTAAACACTTTTGATTTATTTGTTTTGATTTTTTATTTATTTATTTATTGTAGAGATTCTATGAATTGTAATATGAGCTATGATTTGTGCTCAAACTGGCTTCCTAGGTTGTTACCCAATACTTTTAGCGAGAAAAATATTTTCTTTTGCAATTTTTCTTAAATTTTACTTTGTACTTTTTTTTTATTTGGTGTTCAAATTTGAATTTTTTTAAGGATCATTTTAGAAACTCCTAATTTAAACTTCGGTGATTACTATTTTTGTACAAACTTATATTGCATGAATGGTTTTGTTAAATGCAGTTTTAATATTTTTTTTTGTTTTTTTAGTTTTATTTTTATAATGAATTTTTTGGGAAAAAAAAATGGTGCTTGTGACAAATTTTTAAAAATTTACTTTTGTCGTTATTGAGAAAAATTCAAGCAGGCTTAATCTTATTTTAGTTTTTGTCTTTTACTTCTTTTTTTTTTTTCTACAATTTTTAGATTCTTCTTGAATAAAAGGACCTCAAAAATAGGGAAAAAATTAATTTGGATTTATTTATTTTAATTGAAGGAAAGAAAAATTTGGAAAAATGATAATGTTTTAAACAATTGCCAAACAAGGTGGATGCTCATATTTCCTATTTTTATTATCAAAAATATTTAAAAATAAATGTTCTAATTCAAAAATAAATAAATAATTGGGCCAAGTAACTCACGTATTGGACAAAAAATAAAACAAATCTCTAAAGACTATGTTTGAGCCAAGAATTATTGGTATAAAAATTGACTCAAACTCAATTTTAGGCTAATTTTAGTATTTAATCTTGTACGGGAAAGAAATAAACCTTCTCGTATAATCCTGTTGATCAAGTTTGCACTCCTCCGTACGTCGTCACTTTATTCCCTGAAAACACAAACGTGAACTAGCCGGCGGGTGTGTGCCGGAAACCTCTCCGATGCCTAAGTCAGCAAACTAGACAAATAGACAAAAGCTCTGGGTATTTGGAAATCAAAGTTGTGTTACCTCTCCATAGGTGATGTTTGTGAGCTTTTATAGGTTCCGTGTTGCACAATCCAAGTAGGACTCTTACTCCTCCATGTAGAGTCCTCCTAGGATTCATACTCCTGAAAGATAATGCTTATCCTTCAACACCCCCCTCACTGCTTAAACCAAGTGAGATGGTTTTACCATGGTCGGACTCCAATGTGGCCGAGGTACGCATGGCTATGCTTAGCCGTAGAACAGACCGAACTATCTTTAGTTCGGTTCGACCTTTTACTGCCCTTGCCTCAGTTCCTCCTGTACAAACCGTGGTAAGTCTAAACCGAGCTAACTTTTAGTAAGGTTTAGACCGAGCTAACCTCCTTGGGACCGGAGTAACTTTAAGCCTCTTCAAGACCGGAGTAACTTTATGCCCTTTTTACTCAGCCCTTCGCACTGAGGCCCATAACGGCCCAGCTTGGCCCAATTTTCATCATACTAAAACTTATACCGGTTATGGCGCAGTATGGTTAGCTCGGTCTAAACCTTGCTAAAAGTTAGCTCGGTTTAGACTTACTACGGTTTGTACAGGAGGAACTGAGGTAAGGGCAGTAAAAGGACGAACCGAACTAAGGATAGTTCGGTCTGTTCTACGGCTAAGCATAGCCATGCGTACCTCGGCCACATTGGAGTCCGACCATGGTAAAACCATCTCACTTGGTTTAAGAGTGAGGGGGGTGGATAAGCATTATCTTTCAGGAGTATGAATCCTAGGAGGACTCTACATGGAGGAGTAAGAGTCCTACTTGGATTGTGCCACACGAACCTATAAAAGCTCACAAACATCACCTATGGAGAGGTAACACAACTTTGATTTCCGAATACCCAGAGCTTTTGTCTATTTGTCTAGTTTGCTGACTTAGGCATCAGAGAGGTTTCCGGCACACACCCGCCGGCTAGCTCACGTTTGTGTTTTCAGGGAATAAAGCGACGACGTACGGAGGAGCGCAGACTTGATCAACAGGATTATACGAGAAGGTTTATTTCTTTCCTGTACAATTGGCGCCGTCTGTGGGAATTCAGACAAGAACAAAACCTCTTGATCAAGCTCTTCCTCTTTAGAATCAATGGCGCACAATGAAGATTTGCCGTAGTCCGCCATTGATGGACAAACCCCAGAAGGAGGTGGGAGGCGCGAAGGTTTGCCTCTTATCCTCCCATGGCGGACTTAGAACCCCAACGACATAACCCCAGGAGGGATACAAGGGGGAGAAGGCGGACTAACAGCCCTCGTCACTCTCGTTCACAGAGTCCAGAGAGACAAAGGCGGAGGATTGATCCTCAAGCTTTGGAGGATCGCGTCAAGGAGCAGGACGAATTAATACGACGGATGGCGGCGGACATGGAATCTCTAAAGCACCAGATGAAGGGAAAAAGAGTGGCGACAGGAGAGGGGCACACAAGCAAGACGCCCCTCGCCACTCGGAAGATCGTAGTAGGAATACCACACCCTCACAAGCAGAGAATAGAAGCCTCAGGACAGGCGATACCCAATCCAGGTCTTCCAGAACTCGTCACTGCAGGTTTGAGAGGACGAGATCTGAGAGGTCGTACACTGAAGGAAGCACCTATTGGCCCTCACATATGCACCAAACAAGATCCAGACAGCCAGAGTTACCCATATCATCCGACTTACGAACCGTGCTCGAAGAGAAGGCACGATGGAAGGAGGACGCCAGGGCACACGATCCACACAGAGTTTCTGCCTTACAGCGGTCGGCTCCTCGGACGCATGGAAGCGTCGAGGTTGGAATGCTAATACCGCGCCCTGCTTACGAACCGACGGACAAGGCATTAGCAAGGCTGTAGACCTCGCCGTTCGTTCCGGCGATTGAAAACGCGCCCCTACCATCAGGCTTCCTTCAGTCCAAATTCACTACATTTGAGGGAAAGACGGACCCCTACTCACACTTGAGCCACTTTCGCCAGGTCATGGCTGTTTACCGGCGAAACGATGCTTTAATGTACATCCTTTTTCCATCTAGCCTTGGCGACCTAGGCTTGACTTGGTTCGAAAAAACTTCCCGAAGCGGCATAGCCTCCTGGGTGCAATTAGCAGAGGCGTTCGTAACAAGGTCATGTCCAGCAATGCTTTGTTACTGTTAATGGCAGCCGCGCTGCCAAAGGATATGTTCATTCGGTGGAGGAACCTGAGAGCAATGAACTGTTCGCAGACGTCGGCAAAGCAGCTAATCAAAAAGCGGTGGAAGACTTGGTAGAGGTAAGAATAGATGAAAAGAACCCAGATAAGTTCTTTTTGCTCGGTTCGTCGTTGTCCAGCATCGAGAGAATAGAGGCCTTGGAATTTTTGACCTCTAACATCGAAGGGTTCGCCTGGACACCATACGACATGCCAGGCATTGACCCTAACTTCATCTGTCACCAACTCAATGTACACCCATCCACCAGACCAATCATTCAGGGCACACGCAGATCGGCACTCCACCATGCCGAGATAGTAACGGAAGAAGTAGGAAACTTGCTGGAAGCAGGGGCAATCAGAGAAGTGCACTACCCAAGATGGATCTCCAACACAGTCGTAGTGCCAAAAAAGAATGGCAAGTGGCGTGTCTGCGTCGACTACAAAACAGTCAACAAGGCATGCTCAAAAGACAGCTTTCCTCTACCACGAATAGATCAACTGGTAGACCTAACAACAGGGCACAACCAACTTAGCTTTCTGGATGCATACAGAGGCTACCATCAAATCGCCATGCATGAACCAGACCAGGAAGTACGTCCATTACAAACTCCAAGAGGACTGTATTGCTACACAGAGTCATGCCCTTTGGCACAATAAGCAACGGGCGACATTCCAACGGATGGTCACCAAGATGTTTTAGCCATTGTTAGCGAACAGATGAAATGAAGCTTACATGACGACATGGTGGTCAAGAGCAAGGATGAGAATGACCATCTCAAGGACCTAGGTGAGATGTTTGAGATCCTGAAGAAGCACAAGTTACGCCTCAATGAGTCTAAATGTGCGTTCGGAGTAGGATCTGGCAAATTCTTAGGCTTCCTGGTGACCAACCGGGGTATTGAGGCAGACCCTTCTCAGATCAAGGCAATTCAGGATCTGGAGAGGCCAAATTCAGTAAAAGAAGTGCAGCATCTCACCGGTATGGCAGCTGCGCTCAATCGGTTCATAAGCCGGCCGTCAGACAGACTACGACCATTTTTCCATGCTCTAAAAGCCAAGTTTGAGTGGGACGACGAATGTGACCGTGCCCTGGAAAGCTTAAAAGAATACATGTCTTCTCCTCCATTACTTGTAACCCCAATTCCTAGAGAAGAACTCTTCTTGTACCTGGCAGTCTCGCAGCACGCAATTAGCGCAGTGTTGGTCCGCGCAGAAGGAATCAACATCTGCCCATCTATTATGTCAGCAAGACATTACTGGGCGCCGAAACGAGGTACTTGCCACTGGAAAAACTGGCCTTAGCCTTGGTGATGGCCTCAAGGAAGTTGTCGCATTACTTTCACGCCCACACCATAGCTGTCCTCACAGCCTTTCCATTAAAAGCTCTCTTTGAAAGGGCGAACTTTTCTGGGCGAATTCTGAAATGGGCGGTAGAGTGGGACAATTCGACATCAAATTCCAACCCCGAACCGCAATAAAGGCACAAGCTTTGGCAGACTTTGTCGCAGAATTCACCCCAGGAAGTCATCATATCTGCCCAGTGACCTGACTGAAACAACCGAGCTAGGGACGGAAGTTGACGTCGGAATAACGCAAACCCTGATACAGGTTACCTAGTCAAGTCCCAAGGCAGACCAGAACAAAGTAAGAGAGGAAGAAGCAAATCATGCTACACCAAGTCAAGACTTACCAACAAATAAAGACTTGGTACAATCAGATTGCGAAGGACAGACAGCAGGCATGGACCATGAAGAAGAGAACACAACAACATGGAAGACCCCAAGGCATCATCTGATCCCTCCACTTGCTGGAAGTTATTTCGTCGGAGAGATGTGGAAGCTCTTCGTGGATGGAGCATCCAACCGGCATGGAGCAGGACTTGGCATAGTCCTCATCTCTCCAGACGGCCTAGTAGTGGAGCAGGCAATCAACCTTGGCTTCCCAGCATCAAAAACGAAGCGGAATATGAAGCGCTTCTTGCAGGCCTCAAATCAGCATTCTACATGAAGGCCATCGAGCTAATGGTCTACAGCGACTCACAACTAGTGGTAAACCAAATATCAGGCGACTACGAAGCAAAGGATAACAGGATGGCCAAATACCAAGAGTTAGTCATAACAGAGATCAAGAAATTTGAAGTAGTGAGGATAGAACAGATCAGCAGGGAGGAAAACAGCAGAGCAGACAAACTAGTAGGCTATGCCTCAATGGCAGATACCTCCATCCCTCATCCACTGCTGATCGACTACCTACCTAGACCAAGCATTGAAGACCCCGAAGCAGAAGAGGTATGTTGCGCCGAGCTAGGCCCGTCTTGGATGGATCCCATCATACTGTTCCTGAAAGATGGCACTTTACCGGAAGAAAAGAAAGAGGCCAACAGAATAAGAGCAAAGTCGCAGCGATTTTGGCTCTCTCCATCATTGGCATCATACAAAAAATCATTCTCAGGGCCCTATCTAAGTGCGTTCACCCCAGCAAAGTGGAAGCATTCTTATTCGAGATACACGAGGGCGTATGCGGAAGCCATCAAGGAGGAAGATCATTAGCATACAGAGCAATCTCGCAAGGATATTGGTGGCCATACATGCAAGCAGATTCAGAAAAATATGTCAAAAAGTGCGAAAAGTGTCAAAAGTTTGCACACCAAATTACACCAACCTGCCAGAGAACTTCTACCTCTAACTAGCCCATGGCCGTTCGCAATGTAGGGGTTGGACATAGTAGGACCACTTCCAACAGCACCAGGCAACAGGAAGTTCTTTTTGCAGCAACCGACTACTTCACAAAATGGGTGGAGGCAGAAGCCTTGGCATCAATCAAAGAAAAAGATGTGAAGAAGTTTGTCTGGCAGAATATCATCACTCGATTTGGCATACCAAAGGTGCTAATATCAGATAATGGCACTCAGTTCAACGGCAGAATCTTCAGAAGCTTTTGTGAAGAGTACAAGATAGAGTTCTACAATTCTACACCGGCATATCCCCAAGCAAATGGTCAGGCGGAAGCATCAAACAAAGTAGTCTTGGATGGATTGAAGAAAAAGTTAGAGAAAGCCAAAGGCAAGTGGGCAGAAGAGCTCCCTTATGTTTTATGGTCTTATCGCACCACACCTCGGTGATCAACAGGAGAAACTCATTCTCCTTAGCCTATGGTATGGAAGCAGTAATCCCACTAGAAGTTGGCCTCCCCACAATTCGAAGCGAGAATTTTGATCCAGATTTGAATGGCGAAGCCATAACATTGGAGCTCGACCTTGCGGAGGAAGAAAGAAGAGACAGAGCGTTGATTCACATTGCCTCATACCAACAAGAGTTATCCAGGAAATACAACAAAACAGTACATCCAAGGCAATTCAAGATCGGGGATTGGGTGCTACGCAAAGTGATGGGAAACACCTTGGTACCGGGAGATGGCAAGTTAGGCCCAATTGGGAAGGACCTTACAAAGTGGTTGGATTAGCAGGCAAAGGGGCATACCACTTAGAAGATAAGGATGGCAAGACAATTCCCAGGCCATGGAATACTGCCAATCTCAAGTTATTTTATTTTTAGCTTTTTTTTCTTTTAAATATTTGTAATTCTTCATTTCTTAATAAAACAAGTAGTTTCCTTTTCAGTATAGACGTTTTCTTCTATAAAAGTTTGTTTTAATAAGTTGGTAAGTTAGGGGCATTGAAAACACAGTTGGCCGGAATAACCAACTGCGAACCTTCCTAAGCCCAGGATAAGGATCCAAGCTGCAGGACGTTTGGTCGGAATAAACCAAACACTTTATTCTAGGTTGGCTGGAAAAACCAACTTAGAGGTTGGCTGGATTAAACCAACACGCCTTCTAAGCCCAGGATAAGGATCCAGGCTGCAGGACGTTTTGTCGGAATAACCAAAATATTTTATTCTTGGTTGGTGGAAAAACCAATTTAGACGTTGGCTGGATTAAACCAACTCTTATTACTCTTCAGCCGAAGTAAGGGTATAGGCTGAAGAGTGGTTAGCTGGATTAAACCAACTCTTATTACTCTTCAGCCGAAGTAAGGGTATAGGCTGAAGAGTGGTTAGCTGGATTAAACCAACTCTTGGTACTCTTCAGCCGAAGTAAGGGTATAGGCTGAAGAGTGGTTAGCTGGATTAAACCAACTCTTATTACTCTTCAGCCGAAGTAAGGGTATAGGCTGAAGAGTGGTTAGCTGGATTAAACCAACTCTGGTACTCTTCAGCCGAAGTAAGTATATCGGCTAAAGAGTGGTTGGCTAGTAAGCTCAGTCAGATTGCTCAGCTAAGACCGGAATAAAGTATCTTGGCCGAAAAATATTGTGTTTCGTTCAAATTGCAGTTAGAAAGCAAGCACAAACAGGAAAGTAAACCGAGATAACAGTTGGAGCAAGAGAATTCATTGAAAACTCATTACAAGTGCAAGCATACAGGTCAGACCGGAGTAAGTGTTGAATACAAAAGAAGATTTTCATTTGATCAAGTAAAAAGCCAAATACAAAGGAGGGGCCCCCAGCCCGGTTACAAGTCCAAAAAAAAAAAAATTACAAAATCAGTTGAACAAGTCATCAAGATCAACATCTATATCAACCCTAAGACCGGTTTCAGACGGTAGTACGGTCTCGGTTCGGGAGCTCGGTTCTACTGGAAGCACGTATCAGTCGGCAGCTCATTAGTCAGGTCTTCAACCGTTGGCTCCAACCGAGCTGATTGATTAGCTGGATCATTGACGACCGGGGTATCAGTTGGCTCGTTTTCTTCATCATCATCAGACTCTTCAAGGAATTGTTTCTGAAGGGTCGCAGCATACTCAGCTAGTGAGCTCGGAATAAAGTATGGAGGAGGATCGAAGACCTCGGTTTCAGGACCGTGACCGAGCTGCGTCACGGCCCCCCTCCAACCGCACTTAAAGAATAGGTCCTTCGCTGCTTCACACTGCTGGATGTAAACTGCTTCGCCTTCCTTAAAACCTTTCAGCTCGGCGTCATCAGCCTTCTTTTTAGCTCGGCAATCTCAGAGTTCTTCTTGCCTTCAAGTTTGGCAAGCTCACGCAAGTATTTGTCTTTCATCACGGTCAGGGCTCTCTGTTTATCAGCATTAGCCGAGGTAACTAGTCCGGTTAGACGAGTTACCTCGGCCTCTAGCTCGGCCGTTTCTGATGGGAGCGTTTCAGCTCGGTGGTTTTTTCTTCAACTTCGGCCAGGGCTTGCCTTGTAGTCTTGCGCAGTTCAAGCACACGCTTATGAGCAATGTGACTCTTCTGCATAGCCTGCAAAAGAATGGAAAGACTTATGAACAAACCGAAATAAGAGTTGTGCAAATTAGAAAGATTAAACAGAGGAAACTACTTACAAGCACCATGGACTTTGTGCCGAGCGGATGGCCTTTAGCTCGGTCAGATTCTTGTGGTGCTCCATATCGGCTGGGAGGCACACACTCTTGGCAAGGTGAAAGCCATCATGTGATCTTTTTCAGCGACAACTGAGTCAGTGTCCTGAATATCTCGGTTTTGGAAAGTGAGTTTGGGTGCCCATTTGGAGGAGCTAGCCCGGTCAGAAGCTCGGCTGAGGGCTCGGTAGAGGGCTTGGTGGAAGAATTGTTTCATCTTCATCGACAAGGCGCTGCTCGATTGGGGTAGTCCGGGCCGCTTGCTCGGGCGTGATGAAGAGGGTTGTTGAGTTGGAAGGGCCACCACTGTTTCTTGGGTTTGGTTCGGTGGTGGTACCTCGGCTCATTTGTTTCGGTTAAGAGGGCCCTTACTCTATTCCTCTTCGCCATTTCTTCTTCTTCAGTAGTACGGACGAGGTTAATTTGTGGCAAGGTTGGATCCGGTTCAGGGGCGTCCTCTAGAAAAAGTCGGTTACTCTGGCTTTGCGTCGGCTAGTATATCGGTATGTCGGCTCAAAAATTAGAAGCTTGGCCCAACTTCTTTCAGGGTATCTTAGTGCGGCGCGAAGTGTGTCTAGGTTGGGGTAACTGTATAATGACTTAAGGTGGGCTGAATCTGCATAAAGATGACAACTGTTAGTTCGGTTCAGAAATAGGAAACCGAAATAAAAGAGAAGCAGTCAAAGAAACGAAGTAAGTATACCAGGGGTTCCTTTTTTCCAATTTATACTACGGCCAGGGATCTGGGCTTGGTGATCTTCAAAATTCCCAGATACCCAAAAAAAGTCGTCATCATTCAAGTCTTTGTCCGGTGTATCTGTTATTATTTTCTCTCGGCGGCGGCGTATTCTTAGGTAATAGACCCAACCATTTTCTTTTGAGCCTATGGAGTACTATGGAAGATCTCGGCTAGGCCGAGGTTAATGCCAGCTCGGCTGTTTAGCTCGGCTATGCCGTTAATTATACGGTATGAGTTAGTGGAAAGCTGGGTTGGGCATATTCTGGTTTGCCTAAGAATTCACAGAGCAAGGGTTGAACGGGGAATCTTAGTCCGGTTTCTATTATGGACAGGAGGGTAAAGGGTACAAAGCCTTCGTTTCCCCATGGTATGATATCTTGCTTGGCTAGGGTGAGGTGGACATCGTCAGGGATGTTATACTCCCTTCGAATTCGGCCAAACCACCAGGAGTTTCTACTAAGAATCTATATTTCCCCATTTATGTTTTAAGTTAAATAAATTAAAGCCGAGTGTTAGATCGGTCGAAGATTTGTGCTGAGTAGCTCGGTTGAGCCTTAAAGGAGTGCCTGGCAACCTAAGTCTGCAAAAGTGAAAAAAAAAGAACAAAGGTGTTAAGCACAAACCGTTGGACCGTGCTAAAGAGAAATAAAGGCAAGATATATCAAGTCCTAGCCCGGCTATGTGAAACGCTACGTGTCCTAGCTCGGTTTGTGCAAAGTGCTTTGTTATCCCCGTTTAGGCAAGGTACTCAATAGTTCGGTATGTTCAAAGGCATTTGCTATCTCGATTTGCGCAAGGATTTATTATCTCGGTTTGCGCAAGGATTTGTTAGCCCGGTTGAGCTTCTAGGGGCAGCTTTCTTAGTTCGGTCTAAAACTAAGAATGCTGATTTAGCCCCAAGACATAGCTCGGTCGGAATTAAGGTTTCCCAGTACACTATTGTACATCCCTAGTCCGGTTCATTAGTTCGGTTAAAGAGAGTATTGTACTTTGGCTTGTTGAGACTAATGGGGTAGCATGAAGTATTAGTTCGGTTGGATAGTCTGCCTAATTTAGCATCAACTACAAACAACTTTCTAGTCCGGTTGCATCATGATTTTTGATCGAAAACCAGTGTTCTACAGGATATTACATGTATTCGAGTGTTCTATTGCTAAGTTTTTCCAGAAATATACAAATCAAGTAGAAAGAAAGTGTTTCACAAAAACACAAACCTAAAGCTGTGGATTAAACAAATGCGAAAAACAAGGAAAGCAAGGAGGTTTGAGTAGCTTACCAGGTCAAGAGAAGATGAGAGAAACGGCAGCAAAACCACGAAGCTTCTTCGAATGCAGATCAAAGAACTCAGCAAGCTCAGAAGCTCAGGAACGAGAGAGAGAGAAGAGGAAGTGAATAGTGCAGTGTTTGATCCAAATGAAGAGTTTTTGTTTTGATGCAAGGGACAAAGGCGGGAACTGTTCAAATTACGCAAGGTACGAAGGCGGCGTACAGCTGCCTTCAGCCAATCAGAGCGTACCATGTGTCATTGGAATGAGAATCGATTCAGTTGCTGTGATTGAAGGGACGTTTTGACCGGGCAAGCTGAGCCCGGTATGGAATTTAGTTCGGCTGGAAAGGCTTAAGAGTTTTAGCTTGGCTGGAAAGACTAAAGGGGTTTAGTTCGGCTGAAAAGGCTGAAACTTTTTTAGCTCAGCTGGGGACAGGTAATCCCTATCATGCTTTGCAGATGGAATTAAGGGCAATTGAAGGGTAATTTATATGAAAATTGGGCCGAGCTGGGCCGTTATGGGCCTCAGTGCGAAGAGCTGAGTAAAAAGGGCATAAAGTTACTCCGGTCTTGAAGAGGCTTAAAGTTACTCCGGTCTTGAAGAGGCTTAAAGTTACTCCGGTCCCAAGAAGGTTAGCTCGGTCACCATACTAAAACTTATACCGGTTATAGCGCAGTATGGTTAGCTCGGTCTAAACCTTGCTAAAAGTTAGCTCGGTTTAGACTTACCACGGTTTGTACAGGAGGAACTGAGGTAAGGGCAGTAAAAGGACGAACCGAACTAAGGATAGTTCGGTCTGTTCTACGGCTAAGCATAGCCATGCGTACCTCGGCTAATTGGAGTCGACCATGGTAAAACCATCTCACTTGGTTTAAGCAGTGAGGGGGTGTTTAAGGATAAACATTATCTTTCAAGAGTATGAATCCTAGGAGAACTCTACATGGAGGAGTAAGAGTCTACTTGGATTGTGCCACACGGAACCTATAAAAGCTCACAAACATCACCTATGGAGAGGTAACACAACTTTGATTTCCGAATACCCAGAGCTTTTGTCTATTTGTCTAGTTTGTTGACTTAGGCATCGGAGAGGTTTCCGGCACACACCGCCGGCTAGCTCACGTTTGTGTTTTCAGGGAATAAAGCGACGACGTACGGAGGAGCGCAGACTTGATCAACAGGATTATACGAGAAGGTTTATTTCTTTCCTGTACAATTGGCGCCGTCTGTGGGAATTCAGACAAGAACAAAACCTCTTGATCAAGCTCTCCTCTTTAGAATCAATGGTGCACAATGAAGATTTGCCGCAGTCTACCATTGATGGACAAACCCCAGAAGGAGGTGGGAGGCGCGAAGGTTTGCCTCTTATCCCTCCCATGGCGGACTTAGACCCCAACGACATAACCCCAGGAGGGATACAAGGGGGAGAAGGCGGACTAACAGCCCTCGTCACTCTCGTTCATAGAGTCCAGAGAGACAAAGGCGGAGGATTGATCCTCAAGCTTTGGAGGATCGCGTCAAGGAGCAAGACGAATTAATACGACGGATGGCGGCGGACATGGAATCTCTAAAGCACCAGATGAAGGGAAAAAGAGTGGCGACAGGAGAGGGGCACACAAGCAAGATGCCCCCTCGCCACTCGGAAGATCGTAGTAGGAATACCACACCTCACAAGTAGAGAATAGAAGCCTCAGGACAGGCGATACCCAATCCAGGTCTTCCAGAACTCGTCACTCCAGGTTTGAAGAAGACGAGATCTGAGAGGTCGTACACTGAAGGAAGCACCTATTGGCCCTCACATACGCACCAAACAAGATCCAGACAGTCGGAGTTACCTAGATCATCCGACTTACGAACCGTGCTCGAAGAGAAGGCACGATGGAAGGAGGACGCCAAGGCA
>JAPPVO010005565.1:0-19680 GCA_030407325.1 Camellia japonica | reverse complement strand
GCCATTTTGCATGCCTTTGATTTCAAGCTCTTAGACGCCATCTAAGTGGTCCTTTGGGCCTAATTTGACATGCTAAAAATCTGTTTTAGGTTGTTTAATGCATCCATAATTGCCTCGCTTAGGTGTGGTTCAAAGCCTTATTGGCTTGCCTTAATACTTGGGCTATTTGTTGCATGTTAGCTTGCTTAGTTACATGATTTGGCATCATGTTTTGCATGATTTTCAGAGCTTTATATGTATGATAGTAGCCCATGTTCAACTCATCTCAAGTGTGCTTGAATGTTGTTATTTATGCTTAAGTGTTGGTGCCTTAACTTGTGCATGTGTGCATGTGTTTGGCCTCATTTCCTTAGCATCATGGCCACTGATTTTAGGACTATTTGAGGTGCCTAATTCATGTATAAGTCCATCCTTCCATTGGTTTGCATGCTTACCTTACATGCTTGCTTGAACCCCTTTGCATGAACATGTTGCATAGTCCATGTCCCATGCCTAGTTGACATATTTTGGGTTGCATTTATATTGTGCATGTTTGGCCTCTTGAAGTGAAGTATGATGGAGGTTGAGCACCCTTGTTTGTTTGTTTGCATTGCATGCATTTGAAATCAAAGTTGCACTCTTGGTTCTTAGGGCCATCACGCATGGAAATGCGCGATTGGTGGTCCGGGAATCGAGGCATATGCCCCTTGAGTCAAAAACATGATAAGGGGTGTGTGTAGTGCATAAATGGCTTGAATTATATTGCCATGCATGTTGTTGCCCTCTGCTGTTGTGAGTTGCAGGTTCTGCAGGTATTTTGTGCCGACCGGCACTGTTTAGTGCCGACCGGCAGTCAATTCCAGCCGATAACTTCATCTAGTGCCGGTGGCCCCTTCTTCTTCGGCCGGTGGTTCTCTACCCCAGCCGGTGGTACTCCCTAGTGCCCTGAGAGGCACTCCTGGGACTTTGGCAATTTTCTGAGGATAGCAGGGAAATAGAGGCAATCCGTGCATGGCAGTGGTGTTCCGAGCCAGTCCCGAGCGCGTGTCGCCATCCGGCCCTCATCCCGAGGCGGTTTACTGCTTTAATCAAATTGTTAATTTAATTAATTTGTAATATTTAATTAGCTTGCGTGGTTAATTATTTGTATTATTCTTTTGGCCCCTCCGAGCGAGGGCAAAATTGTAATAAGTGTTGAGTGGGTGTATGTCTTCCAAACCCCCATTTCTTTCTATCCCTTTTATTTACCTGCTTGCGATGGTAGATTAGGGCACGTCTATTTTAGCATACCTTATGCAATGCATGCGTGCATTCATGCATTTTTTACATGCACCGGGCTCGGTACATCATACAAACCGCATTGCAATTTTCAATTCCAAATTGAATACGTGCTATTCGCACACTTCATATGCCATGATTAGGGTTAGCCGAGCCTACTCTAGATTGCATCTATGCTTGTGTCGCATTAGCCACTTAACATGAACTAGGTCATGCATGTTTGCTAACCAGGTTATTGTTTCTGGCACGGAGTACGATGTAAGTTTTTGCGCTTTAGCATATCGCATGCGTGTGAATGTTTGCCATGACGGTATGATTGCCATGCGGCTAAATGCTTATGTGTTATAAACTGTTTGAATGCCTGTGGGTGGAGGTTGGATTACTTGAGTTGGGAATACTCATTGAAGTCCGTGTTTTAGCCTACCCGCGAGTAGCAATTTCAAACTATTTTTCAAACAAAACGGATATGCAATGCTTATTTCCAAATTAGGCGATCTAGTCTATACTTGTTTGCTGTGCGCATAACATAGTAATTCTAGGCTAATAACCGGTATAAGAGCATATAATGTTTTCAAAATCGGATATCACGGTTAGTAGAGGCCGGTCTTCGGACCGGGCGAAAGGGGGTGCTCATAGCTGACCTTCCCCGATCGTACCCAAGCTCCCGAGCCGAGACATTTGGTGATGACGGACACGTGGCCTTCGGCACCGAGTCAGGGTTTCCTAAATTTCCCATTTTAAAATATTTAGGTGGCGACTCTGTAATCTGGCAAAGCAGTCCATGTTTGGCACTACTTTTCAAAAATCTGTTTTTCTTCAAAACGATTTGCCAGAGTTGGACTCTTTGGTTCAGATTTAGAACCGCGACAAACAAAAAGGGAGTCCGAACTGTAGTGAACCCAATATGAACGGAACGGGACTTAACCCTCCCGGGGCGTTCGGGGACGTCTACAATAAGTCTCCGGATTCGGAGCGCCCTTCGTGGATGTCACGATTGGCCAAAATAAGTCTCCGGATTCGGAGCCCCCTTTGGTGCACGACACCTCAGGGCCGAATAAGTCTCCGGATTCGGAGCGCCCTTCGTGGATGTCACGATTGGCCAAAATAAGTCTCCGGATTCGGAGCGTCCTTTGGGGCAGGACCCTTTAGGGCCGAATAAGTCTCCGGATTCGGAGCCCCCTTTGGTGCACGACACCTTAGGGCCGAATAAGTCTCCGGATTCGGAGCGCCCTTTGTGGATGTCACGATTGGCCAAAATAAGTCTCCGGATTCGGAGCCCCCTTTGGTGCATGACACCTCAGGGCCGAATAAGTCTCCTGATTCGGAGCGCCCTTCGTGGATGTCACGATTGGCCAAAATAAGTCTCCGGATTCGGAGCGTCCTTTGGGGCAGGACCCTTTAGGGCCGAATAAGTCTCCGGATTCGGAGCCCCCTTTGGTGCACACCTTAGGGCCGAATAAGTCTCCGGATTCGGAGCCCCCTTTGGTGCACGACACCTTAGGGCCGAATAAGTCTCCGGATTCGGAGCGCCCTTCGTGGATGTCACGATTGGCCAAAATAAGTCTCCGGATTCGGAGCGCCCTTCGTGGATGTCACGATTGGCCAAAATAAGTCTCCGGATTCGGAGCCCCCTTTGGTGCACGACACCTTAGGGCTGAATAAGTCTCCGGATTCGGAGCGCCCTTCGTGGATGTCACGATTGGCCAAAATAAGTCTCCGGATTCGGAGCGCCCTTCGTGGATGTCACGATTGGCCAAAATAAGTCTCCGGATTCGGAGCGCCCTTCGTAGATGTCACGATTGGCCAAAATAAGTCTCCGGATTCGGAGCCCCCTTTGGTGCACGACACCTCAGGGCCGAATAAGTCTCCGGATTCGGAGCGCCCTTCGTGGATGTCACGATTGGCCAAAATAAGTCTCCGGATTCGGAGCGTCCTTTGGGGCAGGACCCTTTAGGGCCGAATAAGTCTCCGGATTCGAAGCCCCCTTTGGTGCACACCTTAGGGCCGAATAAGTCTCCAGATTCGGAGCCCCCTTTGGTGCACGACACCTTAGAGCCGAATAAGTCTCCGGATTCGGAGCGCCCTTCGTGGATGTCACGATTGGCCAAAATAAGTCTCCGGATTCGGAGCGCCCTTCGTGGATGTCACGATTGGCCAAAATAAGTCTCCGGATTCGGAGCCCCCTTTGGTGCACGACACCTTAGGGCCGAATAAGTCTCCGGATTCGGAGCGCCCTTCGTGGATGTCACGATTGCCAAAATAAGTCTCTGGATTCGGAGCGCCCTTCGTGATGTCACAATTGGCCAAAATAAGTCTCCGGATTCGGAGCCCCCTTTGGTGCACGACACCTCAGGGCCGAATAAGTCTCCGGATTCGGAGCGCCCTTCGTGGATGTCACGATTGGCCAAAATAAGTCTCCGGATTCGGAGAGTCCTTTGGGGCAGGACCCTTTAGGGCCGAATAAGTCTCCGGATTCGGAGCCCCCTTTGGTGCACACCTTAGGGCCGAATAAGTCTCCGGATTCGGAGCCCCCTTTGGTGCACACCTTAGGCCGAATAAGTCTCCGGATTCGGACCCCCTTTGGTGCACGACACCTTAGGCCGAATAAGTCTCCGGATTCGGAGCGCCCTTCGTGGATGTCCACGATTGGCCAAAATAGTCTCCGGATTCGGAGCGCCCTTCGTGGATGTCACGATTGGCCAAAATAAGTCTCCGGATTCGAGCCCCCTTTGGTGCACGACACCTCAGGGCCGAATAATTCTCCGGATTCGGAGCGCCCTTCGTGGATGTCACGATTGGCCAAAATAGTCTCCGGATTCGGAGCGCCCTCTGGGGCATGACCCCTTAGGGCCGAATTCTCCGATTCGGAGCACCCTTTGTGTCACGATTGGCCCTGGCCAAGGCAAGGGCAGATTTATTAATCTAGTCGCCCCGTTTTACTCGGCCCCTTTTCAAAGAATGTCTCGGCCAGCCCACGAGTATGAACCAATTAGGCTCTTTACGCTCGCGCCCTGGCCAAGGCAGGGCAGATTTATTAATCTAGTCGGCCCCGTTTTACTCGGCCACCTTTTCAAAGAATGCCTCGGCCAGCCCACGAGTATGAACCAATTCGGCTCTTCACGCTCGCGCCCTGGCCAAGGCAAGGGCAGATTTATTAATCTAGTCGGCCCCGTTTTACTCGGCCACCTTTTCAAAGAATGCCTCGGCCAGCCCACGAGTATGAACCAATTCGGCTCTTCACGCTCGCTCCCTGGCCAAGGCAAGGGCAGATTTATTAATCTAGTCGGCCCCGTTTTACTCGGCCACCTTTTCAAAGAATGCCTCGCCAGCCCACGAGTATGAACCAATTAGGCTCTTCACGCTCGCGCCCTGGCCAAGGCAAGGGCAGATTTTAGATCTATTACAAAAATATCACCATAAAATTACGGAAACATCAGCACATCGAGCAGAATTCATAACATCTTATAACTGCAAAAAAGTATCGATGTCCATTTCTGTATCATAACTTTTATAATATCAACCCGCATGAAAAACATGGAAAATGTCCGATAAAATAACAAAAACAAACGGAAAAAGTACTTTCTCGAAATCATAACAATTGTGTATCGTAAAGATCAACCCTCGGAATCAGTCTCCAACGGATCGATGTCCACTTGCTCATACGGTATTGGCATATTCAGCGAAACTCCAGCTGCAGCAAGGGCCTTGTCCCAACCATGTTTGAAGCCCCGATTCTCAAACCGAGAGACCTGGTCCACATACTCGGCGAGTCCAGCCTCTTTCCGGCTTCGAAACCTTTTGAATCGGCAATCTCCTTTGCCGCTTTCATTTCAGCCAACTCAGCCTCCAGGCTGGTAACTGCCTTTTGGGACAAGCCAAGTGCAGCTTCCATATCGTCGGCCTTCTTCTCGGCCTCCTCTCTCAACTTATCCGCATGACGAGCTCTCTCTATTTCGTCCTCTGCCCGAGAAGCTTCCTGTTTCGCTCTTAAAAATTCGTCCTCGGCCCTTTTCCTCTGGTCCTCAACTTGCTTTCGTAAATGACTAATCTGCTTGACGGCGTCGAGATGACGGCGGCCTACATCGGCTATCCTACCAACGGTCTGCAAAAGAAAAATTCAGAAAACATAACGCGCACAATGTTTGGATGAAGGAAAAGTCAGAATACGCACCAAAAGGGCCGACTGTGCGGCTAACATTGTCGCATTCAAATCCGGTTCCAACTGGAAAGCCTCCATATCAGACGGCAACGACAAAGACGTTGCCACGCCGAACGCGACCTCTGGGTCTTTACGCGCAGAGGCATCCGAAGGAACCGGCATGTTTCTTACCATCGGTCGAATCACAAAGGGCACAACCTCGCTCGATCCCTCCATTTGAGGACGTTTGCCGCCGTGATCTTCTAAGCCGACCTCACGATCCCTAGCGCGTTTCTCCGTCTTTCCCTCAACATCCTGAACGGCTTTCCCAACCAATGCGGATTCGGCATTCTTATCTGTTGCCGCCTCCTCAACAACTCCTAAGGACTTGATTTGGTAACTGGGAGGGAATGTTGAGATGTACTGGTGGGCGTTTCGGTCGAAAGGCCCTCCGCTCTTCGCCGTGCAGCTAACCTCTCCGCATTCGCCTTCTTAGCGAGCTTTGTCAGGCTTAACCCAGCCATGTTAGTAGATCCCGAGAGGAGAAGGTTGTCTGTACATTGAGGAACGTCGTCAACAGAAAGGTTCCCCCGCCCCGATGTAGAGGGAGGATCGGCAGAATCCAATACCTCTTCAGATTCGGCCTCGGACTGATCTGATTCGGCAGTATCGGATACTTCAGTATTGTCCGAATCGGACCCTTCAAAACCTACCCGTCTCAAGTTTTTGAAGTCGGAAAAAATACGAGCAACAAGAAAATCTTCCCCCTCCGGAATCGGTATGTTTTCCGCAGCCGAAAAGGTCGTATATGTAGGCTCGTAGCAAAGCAGAACGTGAGCCGCTCTTCCCTGCTTGTGAAGACTGCGACGGCCGAAATAACTAAGAGCAATCCTAATATCCGAAAAACGGCGTCGTCAGTTGAAGCTCGGACCTTTTTTAAATCGCTCCCTGCAAAAGACAAACCGTAAGACTCAAGAAAACGGTATGGCAGATATGAGCATACAACACAAGCAAGAGAGCATTTGGCGACCTGGTTCGCCCCTATGTCTAGGAATAGGATCAACACGGTCCTCCCCTTCGCTGAACTCCCAGTTGCCGCGGACAACGACCATAACATCATCAACTCGTTTCCCAGAACTGGAAAGCATAGTGATTAACTGATGGTCTGTATCCTTAGCTCTGAGGAAGTAACGCCCGTGCCGACCACCAGAGGACTTGGCCAAAGCATAACAATGCCGAATGGCAGGGATGCCAAGGTTAATCCCAAGGCAACGGTTCAGCGCTACGACCCCCATTATAATTCTAAAGAAATTCACATTGGGTTGGGAAGGGATCAAATCCCAATGGCGAAGAACAACCCTCAGAAACGGGTGAAGGGGAAAGCGGACTCCACCCTCTGTGATTGACAAGAGGGGAAAGACAATCGTGGTTTCGTCCTCCATCTCCATGTCAAGAGTGTCGTCCGCCACAAACGACAGGTGGACATCGTCAGGAACAGAAAAATGGCGTCTAAAGCCAACAATTCGATCTAACGAAAGGAGGTCTTTCAAATGTTTCGCCATAACCTACTGTCTATGAGAACACGCGACGGAATAAACAAACTAGAAAAGCTTCAGAGCAAGGAGAAGAAAACTTACAAAAATGAAGAGAGTATCACATACGGAAGAATTGCAAGAACGATTCGAAGAGCAACCCAGCAATCAGCGTCATAGAACACGGATTCGAAAGGACATCAGATTTTAAAATCATAATAAATAGGCGTGTACGAAGGGTTGGGGAGTTGAGGCGAAGATTAAAGGGGGAGTAATTAAACGTCCGCGTGATAAGTCTGATCCCCGAACTCGGTTTAGAGTATTTGAAAATTGGAACCAAGCATTTCACCCAACTGTCATTGACAGAACGCTTGGGGGGCAATTGTGGGAGCCGAATTAATAGAGGAACGAAATCTGGTATACCCGAGGAGCCGGGAACTGAACGGCTCCATTCGGCTCAACTGGGACGCCGACTACGTACTTAAGGCCGAATAGACTTGAGAAGGCATATCAGGACAAAAGAAAGAATATTAAATAAAAAGTAGACTCTGGCCCCGAGGCCCAGAGAATGGATATAAATACAAGAGCTTCAGATTTGTGAAGGAATGTAAAAATCACTTCTAAAAACTTAGTGAACAAGCTTTCTTGAGTAGAAGAACTGACTTGTCCGTCGGAGTGCTAATTCCGGCACCCCCGACCGGAGTATTTGTATCTTTGCAGGTGACTAGCTGAGGATCATTGGCGTCTTCCAGGATTCGAAGAGTATTTCCAAACCACTATCCCCACAGATATTTTTATCAACCATTCTTAATAAAGACAGTAAACAAAAACAAATTCTCAATTTTCAAAATAACAACAATTTGACAACGATATTAATATTTGGACAATAAGCATATATACTTTTTCCAAGTAACAATGACCAAATAATAAGAAAGCATTATTTAGGATATTTTATTTTAAAGTCTAAAATATTTTCAAATGTATAATTGACCTCGCCCATGTAATATGCAACTATATTTAATTTAATAAAATAGCAATAGATAATTCATGGTGTAAGTTATTTTAATCTTAAACATTTTTAGAAGATATATTATGATTATTTAAAGAAAAAAAAAGAATAAAGGTTATGTTGGGTTTGAAGGAATTTTATTGGATTCTATTAAAAACCCCATGATCACTAAAATAACAACAAATTAGGTACATATATTGGTTATTTTGGTACTAAATGCTATTAAAAGTTGTATTATGTCATTTTCAATAAAAAGATAGAGAAATAAAAAGTAAAAAATATATCAGACTTGATAGTTTCAAGAATTGCATGAATCGTAAAAAGTGAATTGAATCGTGAATCGATTGTGAATTGTGCGATTCACTCATAAATTCGTATCGATTTTGCAAAAATTATGAATCGAATTGTGAATCGTAAGATTCTGATAACAGAGGTTGAGCCTATTGGTGCGATATGGATCCTTTTCTTTAGATATATTGCTTGGCAAAACTTCACTCTTTCAACATATTAATTCATTATAACTCGTGTTTTTCTCATAAGAAAATACTAAGGCCTCGTTTGGGGAGTAACCATTTTAGCCAAAAAGTCAAAAAGTCACTATAAGTTGTCACATCACTCTCTCTACTTTTCTGCATATCTTTTCGTAAAAAGTCTAAAAGTTACTAAAATAACTTGTTCCTAAACGAGGCCAAAATGGGAAACAATCATCAGATCACTAAATTTTGTGTCTTGTCTTGTGTTTTGGAATGGAAATGTACCATTTCTGGAATATTTGTTCCGAAAAGGTAGAATACTAGGGTAGTACTAGTAGTGTTTCCAATCAACTATGAGCTTTAACCCTTTACCTTAGCCAATAGCCTTTAATTCAACATCAAAGCTTGCAAATATTTTCCAAAGATTCTGGAACACCTTTTATGAAACTTTTGCGAGCTATTATCTAAGTAACATAGACATTGACACGTGACACCGACAAGGCACAACATGGACATTATTACCACAGAGAGATTCATCACGTAGGTCGTATTCAGAGGATTCAAGAAGTGTTGCTGAAGAGCCTAAGAAGTGTCCGATATTATGAATTTAAAATTTTTAATTACAACACGTTAAAGAAGTGTTGGACATGCACGCTTTTAGGAGTGTCTTCATAGTGTCATGTTCGCATGACACGCTTCCTCCATAGAAGCATCCGTATTTCTTAGGCTGTTAGTGTTGAAAGCAACCTAACCTTGGTCCCTTTCAATCCCATAGCATACAACCTTTCTTCTACCCTTATAGACCCTATACGTAGAAGCCTTCCTTGTCCCATAGCATACAACCTTTCTTCTACCCTTACAGACCCTATTCGTAGAAGCCTTCCTTGTCCCAAACCCACCATAAATTCCAATTATAGATTGTAGTATTGCAAGTTTTCTAAAGCTGTACTACATCATGCTGCAACTAAGCATAAATGTGGTTTGATATTGACATGTTAAAATGTATAATAAGCATATATTATTTTGTTTTTGCACATGCAATGTAATACAATTTTGGCAATTTTACGGTTTACATATGATCATTGATCACACATTTTATGTGTGATCATACTTATTGAAAATAAGATAAAGAAAAAGGTGATTATACCTGTGGCTTTCTTGTAAGTAGTTCAATTGTTGCCTTAAGCTTTCTGCCTCCCTTTGCCAAAGCTAGAAATTTCAAAAAATTGAAAAGCAAATGTGATAGACCTGACTTAAGCAATCTGTCAAAAAAATTACATTTGTTTTATTTATTTATTTATTTTTTTTGTAGGCATTCTTAGACTTTTGAAGGGTTTGAACACCTTACTCTTGCCTTTCTATTGGGGTAGTGTGGATCTTGATAAGCTATGAAGCATAGACATGGACATGGGACACTAATACGACACGACATGACACGGATACGTTAACAGCGAATTCCAAAAAAGTAGGACATGGACATAGTTCAGATAAGCCACAAATAATTATATCTTGATATTATATTATCTAGGAACATATTATATTGCATAGTTTATATATGTTCATATTATATACAAAATTAAATAATTACTTTACCAGTGGGTGGCATGTGCAATTCAAATAAGTAAGAATAAAAAAATAATAATAATGAAATTAATATTATAATATGTACCTAGCTTAAGTGGTATGAGTTCTCTTACCTTAATCCCATGGTCATGGGTTCAAGCCTTGCCCACCTCTTTATGTATCTTTTTTTTTTTTTTTTTTTTTTTTAAATAAAAAATACTGACATGTGACATGAGGAGAGCAAAGGCTTCACTGTACCAAATGAGGCCTTTACTTAATAATAGATACTAAGTAAATCTTGTATCTAATTGTCTTACATGAATTTTTAGACTACTGGATCATAATAGTCAAAAATCAAACAAACTATAACAAACATATATAATTGCAACATTTCCCATATCCTCCTAAGTGATTTGCTAATACATGTTGTAGACACCCCATTTTTGACCGACCTTAAGACTCAGACGTCACTGATTGAGCGCTTGGTGATGTTGTATACTGTGCTCGTTCTGAGGTTGCGGAGTCTCGGCCGTGAGCCTTGCCTCCGGACTTCCGGACTCTTTTGTGCTTTGCCTCGGTTTGTGAACCAGGCTCGGTTTTCTCTGTTTCTCTTCTCGAAGGGAGAGAGAGGTCCCGTAGACCGTCTCTCAGTGGCCGTGGGCTACATTTCGTGGCCGTAGGCCATTTTGCCCATTTCGGAGCCCGGTTCCCGGTTTTCGGAGCCGTCAGGCCGTGTGCCTCGGTTCGGGACCGTCTAACCATCTCCGATTCCTCCGGTTTTTGGCATGCATCTCATTTACTCCCTTTTGAGGGACACTGAGGCCTGAGAAACCCACTTCGTGGTCGAATGCCACTTTCGGTGCTTAACAGCCTATTTTCGGGACCCCGAACTGCGTGTTTTGGCCCCCGAGCATTCGTTTTGCATCGGTTTTCGTTCATTTTTGGAAGGTACCTCTGTTTTATCACCAGGAAGGTCACTGAAGGGTGGAAGGCCAGCAATTGTCTCAGCAACCAGTTATGTTCCTCCGGCGCCCTCCGACGCCCGTTTTTCTCACTGCCGAGCCAATGTTGACCACCCTAGGGCCACTTTCTTCAAACCCAAACCACATATTTGTGTTGTACACACATGGGAGGACCCTAAAAGTCTATGGCCGGCCAGTAATTCCTTTTTTCACTTTTTAACCCCTTTGAAAAATGGCATATTCTCTCTCTTGTTTTACAATTGCCAATTTCCAACCACAGGGTCTTGTTGAGGACACATGGGAGGACACCTTTATAAGGTGGCCGGCCATTAATTCAACTTTCCATTTTTGCCCTTGGCCGGCCGGCCATAGGGGGTGGCCGGCCGGCCACCTACAACAAAAATAGTAGGCCGGCCATGATCCTTGGGATGTGTTCTTTGCAGCTGTATATCTGTTTTCCCCCAAAAATATCTGTATCCGGGGGAAACTTTTGGAGGGAAATGCTAGGGTGTTTCCCTCCCCTTTGTCCCCTTCTTGCTCCCCCTTTTTGGTCCATATAACCAGCTGCCCAAGTCATGTTTTGGGGTTGAAAAAAAATTGCTTAAGAGCCTTGGATGCATTGCTCTCTCGATCCCTCTCAGTTTCAAGCTCCAATCTTCTAAGTCCTACCTCATTTCTTCATCACCACCAAGAACCACCACCACTACTCTATTTCTAGCAGTTGGGAGGGCTTTCCAGCAGCTAAGAAGCACCATTTCTCAAGTCAAAAGGAAGCAAAAGTTTGGTCTTCAAGGGTAAGTCCATCTCTCCCTCTTTTGAGCTCATTTTTTGCCCTATTTCTTAGCCCTATTTGCTTGCTGTTTTGAGCTCCAACCAAAACTGAAAAGGTCATTTTTTTGAGCTATATTCCATGTTTTTTTAAGGGCTCAACCTTGTTTGAGCCCCCCATTTGGTACTTGCTTCAATACCTCTTCGTATGCCATTATTTTGCATGGTATTTCTAGCCTATGTGTGATCTGTTTTGGAGCATTTCATGAACTGATATTGTGCTTATTTTGAGCCCCTCTTCAACATTGAAGAAGGGCTCAACATTGTTTTCATGCTCCATATGCCACTTGCTTTGAATCCATGTTTTACCCTTGTTTTTGCATGCTTTTTTAGGCTTATCTAGCTTCTGTTTTCGGCCATGATCATAACTGAAAGTGGCCATATTTTGACCTTCTTGGCATGTTTTATTAAGGGTCTTTGGTTGTTTGGTAAATGCTTTGTATACCTCATGTTATAGCCTCTTGTTGGCCTACTTCTTGCATGGTATTTTGAGCATATTTGTATACTGATTTGGGGGCTCTCATAAACTGTAAATGTTCATATTTTTGGTCCCTCTTCAGTGTTGTAGAAGGTATTTTCTTGTTTGGGCTTTGCATTTATTACTTACTTCGATACCCCTCTTGCGGAGCCATTTTTGCATACTTGCTTAATCCTATGTGTGTTTGCTGTTTGGCCCTTTTTATGACTGAAAAATGCTTGTCTTGGGGCTGCCTAGCTTCTGTTTTCACATTCCATGTCCATATTGTGCATGTTTGCATAGCTATAGGCCATTTCGGGCGCCTAATTTCGCATTTCGGGATCGTTTCATGCATTTGGTGTCACTTTGCCATGTTTCGGGACTGTTTTCCCCCACATTTCAGTGCTTAAATTTATTTGCATGTTTGCATATCATATTCCATGCCATTGCATTGCATATGCCATTTTCTCGGTTTGCGTGCCCGTGTGCACGCATTTCGAGGCATCTCTTTTTTCATCTCATGGCCTCTTATGTGAGTGTGGCCGAGGTCCACTCGTGTTAGTATAAGCCCATATTGCATTGTATATGCCATCTTAGTCCCATTGCATTGCGTATGCCATTTTCTCGGTTTGCGTGCCCGTGTGTACGCATTTCGAGGCATCTCTTTTTTCATCTCATGGCCTCTTATGTGAGTGTGGCCGAGGTCCACTCGTGTTAGTATAAGCCCATATTGCATTGTATATGCCATCTTAGTCCCATTGCATTGCGTATGCCATTTTCTCATTTTGCGTGCCCTTGTGCACGCATTTCGAGGCATCTCTTTTTTCATCTCGTGGCCTCCTATGTGAGTGTGGCTGAGGCTCTCTCATGTTGGTGTAAGCCCATTATTGCATTGCGTATGCCATTTCACCCATAGCATTGTGTATGTCCGGTTATATATTACCTCGTATAGCGTGTATGCCATTCCATGACATTGTGTATGTTAGGGTTGCATATTAGCTACATTCCATGCATATCATGCATATCACATCGTGTTCGGGATAGGAGTTAGCTCGGGCACGGGAAACGAGGCACGTTTCGTACTCCGAGCGACGGAACGGGTCTCAATCCCCAAGTCACCGACGCTCCGGATTATCCATGATGGAGTTAGGTTTTGTTGTAGCATTCATATGCATTCATCCTATATTGAGTTGTGCAATTCGACTCTTCGGCCATCATACATCGAGATGCGTGATTGGTGGCCCGAGGATCGAGGCATGCACATATTTGTGAAATACATTGCTATGCCCCTTTCCTGCTCTCTGTTGCAGCAAAATGAAGAATTAGCAACTTTTCGGGAGTCTGGCACGCGTTTCGAGAAACATTGCAAACAGAGGCTAATTGGGGCATCCCAGTGGATTTCCGCGCAAAGCAGCCCAAACATGCAACATTCATCGGAGTCAAGGCAGTCCCTGGCTTGCATGCCAGTTTACAGTTTTTCTTAGTTAATTCATTAATTAATTAGGAATTTGTATATTATGTGGACTGTATTATTCGGACTGTATTATTTTTTCATTCGGGACTGTATATTTATTTGGACCCTCTGCGCGAGGCATAATTGTAATAAGTGTGGGTGAGTGTGATGTATGTCTTCCAACCCCACGTCTTTCTTCCCTTTTATTTACCTGCTTATGATGGTTAGATTAGGGCATATTTTGATTAGCATACAGTATGATAGCATGTTTGCATTCATTCATCTGTCTTGCATGCACCGGCTCGGCGCACCATACTAACTGCATTGTACTTCAATTACAAAATGAATACATGTTAGCTGTAGCATTCTATATGCCATGTTTAGGATAGCCGAGCCTACTATAGTTGCATTTTGCATGTGTTGCATTAGGCATCTCTGTATAGTTAGGATCATGCATGATTTCTAATGAGTTTCTTTTTTGGCTTGGAGTACTCGGTAAGTTTTATGCTTTAGCATCCTTGCATGCGTGTGAGTGACTGCCATGAATAGCATGCTTACCATGAGGCTATGTGCTTATGTGATATAATTGCCTTGAATGCCTGTGGGTGGAGGTTGGGTTACTTGGAGTGGGACAATTCATCAAATGTTTGTTTTAAGCCCACTAGATAGTGGCAAAATCATGTTTTCTAAACCCACCCGAGGGTGGCAAATCCACGTCTTAGCCTACCTGCGGGTAGCACCATCAAACCATTTTCAAACAAACAAACATGAAATGTTTGTTCCAATTCAGGCGACCTGGTCTATACTTGTATGCTGTGCGCATCATATAGTAAATCTAGGCTAATAACCGGAATAAGAACACACAATGTTTTCAAAAATAGATATCATGGTTAGTAGAGGCCGGTCTTTGACCGGGCGAGCGGGGTTGCTCACGAAGTGACCTTCCCCAATCGTACCCAAGTTCCCGAGCCGAGGCAACTTTGGTGATGACGGACACGTGGCCTTCGGCACCGAGTCAGGGTTTCCTAAATTTTCCAAAAAAAAAATATTTAGGTGGCGACTCTGTATCTGGCAAAGCAGTCCATGTTTGACACTTCTTTCAAAAAAATCTGTTTTCAAAACGATTTGCCGGATTTGGACTCTTTGGTTCAAGATTAAGAACCGGACATTTGAGTCCTTCGAACTGTAGTAGACCCGCAAGCGAACCAGAACGGGGGGGAGTCGTACCCTCCCCGGGATGCGTTCGGGGATGTCTACACATGTACGTATCTTTTTGATTTTTCATTTGATTTTATGCGAAACTTCTATAGGATTATTCTTAATATCTATACATTTTTTTAAGGGTATAGAATATTTATGTCAAATTCTCAAATTTTGAAAATCATGTGTTAGAAAATTCACAAGAAATGTTGGTCTCATATTTATTTTTTAGTGATAGACATGGCTAAGAAGTAATGGAAAGTAAAATGAATGTTGGGATACGTGACTAAAATTAAGATTTTTATTTTTATTTTTAATTATGGAGACGTTATGGACATTGAAAAAGAGTATCGGACATGTGTTTGAGGAGTGTCGGTGTCCGTGACTTTATTAGTAGTGTTCCGTGCTTCTTAGTTGATAAGCACCGAACACTAACCACTCATGCCTTTCCACACTTGTGACTTGTTCCCCTAATTTTCTATGTGTTTGTAGTTGAGGGAAGACAACTATTTCTTGTAATCTCTTGTAACCTTTCTGATCATAGTGAAAATTGTAATAGCTGTGAAGGTAGCCCTAGATTGGGGTGAACTGCGTAAATCTTGTGTTCTTTGTGTGTGCATGTGATGTATCTTTCTTCTGCGTTTGTTCATTTATGTGTTTTCACTTCACCCATCTTGGTTAGATGTTATGGATTCCCTAACACTTTCTCCTGTCAAAACAGAAAAAGAGGAAAACATGTATCAATTTGATGTATTTTATAGCTTTAAGTGATTCTAGTATGAGTTTCATTTTCTGTTAAGTGTGACTATCCATTGGATGGTAAGGGTTCTATTAAATTAGCTTTCAAATCAATATATTCAAAAACAAAACCTAATTGAATATCCTGTACTAATGCAGGAAAGCTTGCAGGGTAATAGGCGAGTTGCTCATGAAAGAATACCTTGGCTTCTGAAGTAGGACTCAAAAGCTGATGATTCTCCTGCTCATTGTTGTATCGTTCAAATATTGATCTCATGCTGATAAGGTAAAGTCAGAATATTAGCCGCTCAGTTTGTCAATATTTGCTTATGAACTAATAATGCAAGAACTTCATTGCATTGTATTATATGAAGAGATCATTAGTAACAGACAGAAAGATCTCAACATTTTTTGTTTTTAAATTGCTTACATTTCTTATTACTAGATCATAGTTGTGTGGTATTTGTGCATGTAAGGAAAAAACTATTGAACAATGAGTTTGGTTTTTTTCCCTGAAAGAAATAAAAAGTAAAGCAAAGAAATTTGTTGCGCTTGTAAGATGGTCATTCAAAATAATATTGATTTTTCTCTGCTGGAAAAACATCAACAAATATTGTTTACTTTCATAGTGTAAACTTTACAATTACAATCTACTGAAGAATTACCAGGTTGTATGTTTTAAACAACATAAGCCTGAGCAAGAGTTCCTTCTATCAAGAATGTCACTGGGGAGGAAAGGATGTAAATCTGAATTTAATGGCTACTGACTTGAGCTCATCGATGTATTTAAGTTTATTTTTTTCTTTCATTATTCATTCTCTCTCTCTCTCTCTCTCTCTCTCTTGGCAAATAGGCAAGGGCTAGAGTTGCAGTATGTTAGAGCCAAGATGCAGTGAGAAGTAGGCAACAGTTCCTACACTTTAATAGCCAAGTGCAGGTAAAGAAGTTAGTCAAAGAGAATAGGATACGCTTGGGTATTTGGAATATAAGAACAGTAATGGGAAAAAAGGGATGGATATAGGCTATGTTTGGTTGGAGGATTTGTTGTGAGAAATGGAAAGGGAAAAAGAAATGCAATCCCACTCTTTGTTTGGTTATAGTGGAAAACACAAGGGAAAAGAAAGTGAGGGAAATGCAATCCCACTTTTTGTGTTTTAGGTTCACTTAGGCTCCTTTCTTTCTCCATTTCCCAACTTGACCAAACATAGCTTGGAATTTGAATCCTATCAATTCTTTCTCATTTTCTTTCTATTTTCTTTCCTTTTCCATTTCCCTTATCAAATCCTCTAACCAAACACAGCCATAATGGATCAAAGATTAGAATGAGAAATGATGGAGGTAATACATATGCAATCATATAATTTGTAATGGCATATAATTGTTGTAGGATATCACCCCATGTAAGGGGTGATTCCTTCTCCATGGTGCCAATCCACAAAGGAATGCTTGCCAGCAACAAAAGGGGATTCACATGTGCTGCAACATGTTGGCACAAGCTGGCCATGTGAAGCCAACACATTGTAGCTGGCCATGAGGCCTCTCCATCTTCCCTCTGTTAAGTGTATAGATGGACGGGTGAGAGGAGAGTTAAGAGAGAGAGCAGAGCAAGCCACAGAGAGTGAGATATGTGAGGCGGAGAGACCGTCTCCCTCGGTGTGAGCGAGGGAGACGGGTGAGTGGGTGAGTGAGGAGGGTGTGAGCTCCTCCTCTATTGTAATATTTCTGTATTATCTCCATTGTTATAGTGATAACCGGCTACTCTCCCGTGGACGTAGGCATTGAGGCCGAACCACGTTAAATATTGTGTCTCCTTAAGTGTGGGTGTGTTTTTTCTGCTTGGTATAATTTCTACAAGGTCTTGGGCGGGATCCCAGATCCCAACAATTGGTATCAGAGCTTCGTCGGTGGCGTTTCGGAACAAAAACAGTGTGATTCTCGAAACTACCCAGAAATCGAATTGCTCGAAATCGGGTTTTGAGCATACCAGGAGCAAGGGCTCGACGAGAGGAGTCCAGAAATGCAAAGCAGACACCCAACGGAGCCCGGACGCGCCCTCACGCGCCCCTAGAATATGGCGCGTGAGGCCCAGTGGCACCACGCGCAGCCACGCGCTGTGAAGGAAGCCGGCGCGTGGGTTCAGTCGCGCACACGCTCCCCCACGCGCGGCGCAGGGAGGACGAAGACTTAGGGAGCAGCGCGTGCATGGCACACGCAAGGCCCACGCGCACACCAGGTCAGCGTGCCACGTCAGTGCCATGTGGCACTACGTCAGCAAAGGGAGACACGTGGCTGCCACGCGTCAGCCAGGTCATCGACACGTGACAGCTAGGTCATCGACACGTGGCCATCCACGTCATCGACACGTGGCCATCCTCAGGGCCATGTCAGCAGAGGTTTGCCACGTGTCTGCCACGTCAGCACAGGTGTTGACCAGTCAACCAGAGGCGGGGAAGGATCCGGTGCGACGCGGCCAAGGTGCGGCCGCAGGGAGGAAGGATCCAGTGCTACGCGGCTAAGGTGCAGCCGCAGATCTGAGGCGTACAAAATGTTTTGGCGAGATCTAAGCCATTCGGAGTCCGTTTTTGGCGATCCAATAGTGTTTTCCGACTATTTGGAGTATTCCGGACACATCCGTACGGTTAGATTTTGGAGACGGAGTTTCTGTAAAAAGAAGGCAGATTAAAGGGACGGACGGCATCAGGTGCAGTGGACGAATATTCTGTTGGTACACGGAATATTTCCTGAACTTCTGAAAATTGCAATTTGCCCAGAATTTCAGAAAATTGTGGTGTGGCCCAGTTTTAGGGATATTTTCAGTGAGGTCCCCGAAAATGCAGCGAAGGTTGGTCCTAGCTAATCGGACCGTTCCGGACGCAACCGCGAGGTCAGAATGGTGAAATTCTGAACGGCTTTTTTAAAGATTGTTAAAACATGGGAGTTTGTCATCTTTAATAGTCGAAGGAAGGTTGCCGAATATATGTGGAACGCTGCGGATTCACTGAAGAGGTTAGAATGCGCAGATTCTGACTAGATTAGACAACCAGATACAGATCGAGATAAATCATTGAAGACCAAAGGAGATCAGCTTGATCAAATGGCAAATCAAGGGAGATCAGGATTGGTGAGAGGTGATCAGAGGATTGCAGAGATGATTATCTCCGAAGTTCGTTAGAAGATCTGGTTCAATCAATCAAAAAGACCATTCATCGACGGATAGATGATTTGACAACAAGTACAGACTCAGGGAAATGCTGTGGCTGTTGGAGCTACTGTATACGAGTAAGTACTGGTGATATGTGGGCGTGTAGAACAATAGCTGCAGAGGAGCATACACTACAAGAATTTACACAATTGCCGACCACTTTTGCCGACGAAAAAAATTTTGGTCGCAAAAAAATGACATTTGGCGACCAAATATTAATTAGTCGCAAATGATCATTATTTTTGGCGACCAAATATTATTAGTCGCAGAAGGTTATATTTTGGCGACCAAAAAATGAGTTGGTCGCAGAAAGTGGTATACTTTTGCTGACCAACTACAAATTTGGTCGCGGAAGGTCACATATTTTTTGGCGACCAAAAATTTGGTCGCCAAAAACTTATTTTCAGCAACCAAAAAAAACTAGTCGCCAAATGTTGTACTTTAGCGACTATATTTTAGTCCCCGTTGATTGAGATTGGCGACTAAAAAATTTTGTCGGCGAAAGTACCTTTTCTGCTACGAATATGATCTTTTGGTCGCCAAAAATTTGGGAGGGAAATTTGAAACGTGGAAGACATAATAAAAAAATTCGCTTGCTCTCTCTTTCCCTCTCTCTCACCGTTGCCCACAATGTATTCTCTGTTTCTCTCTTTGCTCTTTATCTATTTCTCTTTCTCTTTGACATTCACATAAACACAAACCCTAGGCCACCATTCAAAATCACTACCACCAAATATGTCTCACACCATGGTCGTGTCGCTCTGTTTCCCCACTGTGAGGTCGGCGGCGAACTGGCCAAAGCAGAGAGCAAACACGAAGAAGGCACTAACACGAAACAAAACAGAGCAGCGCGGAGCAGCAATGGGTT
>JAPPVO010005564.1:0-20979 GCA_030407325.1 Camellia japonica | reverse complement strand
CAGCTCCCTTAGGTGGTCGGCCATGGAGAGGAATGTGGCTTTGGTCTTGTTCTAGCTTCTAGAAGAAAGTTCTAGCATTTCCATGCATTGGGGTGTTGAGGGTGCGAGTTTTCCTCTATTTCGGATACGTTCCGTCACCCCGATCGTTCGAAATGCATTCGTTTATCGAGTTGTTGTTAAGTCCTGCTTATCGAGTTATTGTTTTGCTTCGAGTTGTTGTTTTGCTTACCGAGTTGTTTTGGCTTATCGAGTCATTAGTTTTATCGGGTTGTCGAGCTTTGTATATCGAGTTGTTACTCTTAGTTTACTCAACGTTGTTGTGTCTTGTTATCGAGTTGTAAACTTGCTAAGGTTGTTGTTTTCTTAGTAAGTTAAGTTGTTTTAGTTTGTTGCGTCGGTTCACTACCTGACTTGGCAATTTTCAAATGCACAATTCCATTCAAATCTCATTTTTGTGCAAAATGATGCGATGCGATGCTATGCTAAGAACATAAAATACAACACTTTTTTGAACAAAAGCTATTTCATTGCATCATGCTTCCTTTGTTACAACATTTTACAACAAGGGTACAAGTTTTACAGAAAATGAAACTGCCTAATAATGTACAATGTGCTATAACTACTAGTAAAAAAGGCAAATAAAGCAGGAACATCTGTGCTCTCAAGTACAAGAATAAGAGGCCCTCTTCGTCCTCTTCGGCTGAGAAGTGCCTGCACCATCTCCACCAGCACCATCATCTGAATCGGAGCTGCTGTCCTCAGAATCCTCCTCGGCATCACCTTCGCCCTCAGAACCAGACTCAGAGTCATCCTCTCTGCCGGCAGATGTTCTCTGACTGAGGAATGCGCAGACTCCTCCTCTCGCTGGACTCCTCCTCTATGACATGCGCTCTGCGTCCGCTCTTGTCTGTGAGACGACTCCCCTCTCCCAGCTCCTCGAGAAGGCCTAGATGGCCCAGCTCCTCGGGAAGGCCTGGATGGCCTGGTCTGTGGCTCAGTATATAGCGGGGGCATCTGAAAAGAAAGAGTGCAATTTGAATGCATCACCCAAAATATGTATATCAGATGCACAGATAAAAAAGCTACATGGAGTGGATGTATGCAAATATAGTACATAATGTGTGTGTGTCAGATGTGCTCTACGCATACAGTCAGTCAATCAATGTAGTGAAATGTTCAAGTTCAGCATGTCATCAGAAGTATGATAAATGCAAGAAAACTAAATAGTACCGGGACACCGATGATGGACAGCTGCGCCTCTCTCCGCAAGACCATGCCCTCGAGCGAGGCCACTAACCCGAGCAACCCCTCAGTATACTCTGTAGAAGGCTACAGATGCAAGTGCAAGTCATCAGTGAATGAATGAATGTCCAAGTATCTGAGTGATAAATCAAAGCTGTAAAGTATACCGGTGGTAAGTCAGGGTCTCTGACGTATGGGTGATCTGGCATGAGAGGCTCTATCAGAATCGGGTAGGAAGTCCCGTATCACTATCCCGTTAACTCAGTTGGGATATCTGGCCATCTAGCATGATGATAAGTCAGGGGAATCGGGGGGACCAGTCCAGCCCCACCTCTAGATGTACCAGCCCTACTGGTCGAAGGAATGTCTCTAGCTCGGGTGCGACTCGAGGATGGCATGCCAGCAGACCTCCTCGCGGGAGTACCGACACCTGTCAATGCAGGCATCAAGTATGTATAACGGTAGGTCGCGTACTCCCCATCCTCTAAGTGTAGCAATACGTCGGTACCTAACATGGCGCTATCGACACCCTGAGGAGTGAGCCTATCAGCGGATCGCATATCATCCGGAGGTGCTGAGGGAACACTCTGCTCGGGGAAGCCCATAGTCTGGCGCAGGAAGCGGTCCCCCAGGAACCAGGCCCTACCAGCTGGCCCCTCAAATAAGATCCTGTACCGAGAGGCGGCCCATCCTCCGGCAAACTGAAATCGGATGTCTCCACCCAAAGGCACCCAGGGCTGCCATGTGATCTGCGGATAACCAATGCATAAGCCGATTAGAAATCGTAGATGCGCAAGATAAATCAAAGATGAAAACATGGAGAATTGAGAGTTTTAAATTACCTCTGTCGGCCGCACTGCGTCGAAAAATTGCCGTAGGTAGGGGAGAGTCTCCCGGGCTCGCGGCCGGTACTGGCCCTCGAAAACGAGCGAGTAGGGGGTCATGAGGGGCACTTCCACCTCGAGCTCTGGGGCTAGCGTCGGGAAGTACGTAAAAACCCATAACTATGGAAAACGGGGCAAAAGCCATCAGAATACAGAATGCTGAGTGTAGAATCTGAATACAGAATGCTGAGTGCAGAAGTGAGTACAGAATGTAAAGTGTGCCGTGTGTGCAATGTACAGATAATGAAAAGCAGATATGTAAATCAAGAGGGCAGAAAGTACCTCCCAGGCTCTCCAGTAGCCGCCCGACTATGTTCCCCGTCCGCGGGAGGTCGCGCTCATGTAGCAATAAAGGGTAGCCAAGCCGGCGCCACCCCAGTCATACTGACTGACCTGCGAGAGGTTCTACCAGGGCCACTCAGCAGATATAGCCCAACGGTTTTCCCCCTATCGGCGAACAGAGTGGTCCTGAAGAGAACATCAAGAACCCTCGGTGTACTGTGCTATCTCCTCGGGAGTCTCAGCTCCCTCCCTCTGAAATGTGAGGAAACCAGGTATACCAGACTCTGCCTGAGGATCGTCCACTGGTGGGCGAGCTCCCAACAGAATCCAGGCGGCCTCCACTCGCCCATTCCTCATCATAAGGGATCGCCCAGCCTCCCACGTCAAGGCCTGTCAGCATAGCAAAGTCGAACGGGTCATAGTCATGTCCCCGGTAGCTGAGAAATGGAAGGAGTTGTGGGGTCCCACCATCTCTCTACAAGGGTGCCCATCAACGTCCTGCTAGCAGGATAGCGAGATATCCCAGTGCAGAAGGGTCCGAATCCCGCCTGATCAACCCAATCACGAACAGCCTCCGGGAGCTCTGTGTACCACTCCCTCGCAACAATGGAGTCATATCCTCGTGTAACGCGGGAAGCCACCTGCATTCATAATGAACACATTCAGTTTCAAAATGAAATGAATAAGCTGCGTGCAAATGAAATGTATGAGCTGTGTGCAAACCAAATGCTGTTGTTATGAGCCGTGTGTTCAGATCGAGCAGTGTTGTATGATGAGCTGTGTGTTCAACGTCAAGTATTTGAGCTGTGTGTTTCAGATTTCAAAATAGTGTGTGCTGCGTGTTCACAAACAAATTTGGGTTGTGTGTTCAGATTTCAGAAATAGTGTGTGCGCTTGTTCACAAACAAATTTGGGTTTGTGTTCAGATTTCAGAAATAATGTGTGCTACGTGTTCACAATCAAATATGGGCTGCGTGTTCAAAAATTCAAAGTTTGGGCTGCGTGTTCAACTCTCAATAGTGTGTGCTGCGTGTTCACAATCAAGATATGGGCTGCGTGTTCAGAAATTCAAAGTTTGGGCTGTGTGTTCAACTGTTAACAAGTGTGTGCTGCGTGTTCACCTCAAATATGGGCTGCGTGTTCAGAAATTCAAAGTTTGGGCTGCGTGTTCAACTCTCAACAAGTGTGTGCTGCGTGTTCACAAACAAATTTGGGCTGTGTGCTCAGATTTCAGAAATAGTTTGTGCTGCGTGTTCACAATCAAATATGAGCTGCGTGTTCAGAAATTCAAAGTTTGGGCTGCGTGTTCAACTCTCAACAAGTGTGTACTGCGTGTTCACCTCAAATATGGGCTGCGTGTTCAGAAATTCAAAGTTTGGGCTGCGTGTTTAATTCTCAACAAGTGTGTGCTGCGTGTTCACAAACAAATTTGGGCTGTGTGTTCAGATTTCAGAAATAGTGTGTGCTGTATGTTCACAATCAAATATGAGCTGCGTGTTCAGAAATTCAAAGTTTGGGCTGCGTGTTCAACTCACAATCAAGATATGGGCTGCATGTTCAAAAATTCAAAGTTTGAGCTGCGTGTTCAACTCTCAACAAGTGTGTGTTGCGTGTTCACAATCAAATATGGGCTGCGGGTTCAGAAATTCAAGCAATTGAGCTGTGTGTTCAAGATGCAAACAGAATACTGTGTTATAGACTAAGCATTCAGAACAAGCTGTGTGCTAGAATGAGCAGAAGTATGGCATGCGAATGTGTTCAGAGCGAGCAGATAAGCATACATAGCATGAAATGCATGGAAAATGCAGAATATAAGGAGGAAATGTAAAAAGTGAAGTACATACCTCTCGTGCCTGATGAGAGAGGTGGGACTCCGGCTTCCGCAATAGCAGATCCACAGGTGCTCAAGCATCAAAGTCGGTAAAATTATAGAAAACTGCCCGAGGGAGGATATGTGTCGGAGGGTCATACCTCTCGGGAATGAATGGCCGAATCCTCGGAGGTAAAGACATGATGTCTGGATCACCTCCGGCACCTGGAGAACCTCCACCATGGGGAAAATGACCCGCCATCTCAAGAAATCTGCAAAAAGGAGCAAAAATGAGCGAAATGAGCCAAAATTGGAAAAAGTCAACAAAAGTCAACTCTCGGAAATGAAAAAGTCAACAAAAGTCAACTCCCGAGAAAATGTTCCAAATATTGAGACAAACTTACCTCAAGTGGTGAAAATGAGAAAAGAAGCTCCGAAATCAAATTTTAATCGTCCAAAGTGAAGAGAACTGAAAGTTTTCGCGAAAACTTGGCGTGGAGGCGTTGGAAAACGCGTATAGAGCGCAGATCTGAGAGAGAAAATGGTCTAGGAAGCAAGGGGAGATGATTTTGGATTGATGGTATGAGCCAAAAAGTGTTTGGCAATGTTATTTAAAGAAACAAGGGTGAAAGGACAAAACTGCCCTGTTTTGGGCTAGGTGGTCGGCCGACCACCTTTTCTGGTAGGCCGACCACCACCTTGCACTACCCCTGGTCGGTGGCCTTCTAACCTGGTCGGTGGCCCTCCCCTTTGGTCTCCATGCTTCTTTGAGCTCCCTGCAAAATTTGGTAGTGATCGGAGTCCGGCACCCGAGAAAGTACAAGAAAAGTGCACTTTTCGTGCGAAATCCCTCCGCGGGAACTTCAACTCCAACTTTCGATGCGTGTTTCATCGTTACTCGTCAAGAGCAAGATGTATCCTTTTTGAATACGTTGTGACCTTCCGGGAGGTAAAAGGAGGTCGCGATTGAGTCGCACTTGTCGAAACTTGCATTTCTTTGCTCGTTGTTTCGTGTCAAACATGCATTCGAGTTTGCACTTATCCTACTTTGCTATGCACGTCACTTGCATTCTCATGCACATTGCTTGGATTGTTGTGCACGTCTCATTGGTATTGACATGCCTCTGTGCTTAACTTGCATTGTCACGCACATTTCTTCTCGCATTGCGATGCACTTTCCCACCGGCACCATGTTTTTCTGCGTTCGATATAGCGTTGAACATATGTTGCTAACTATGTTGTGCTTGTTAAGTTTCTCTCTTTTGTAGGCACGATATTGTATGTACGATTCATTTGAGGCTGGTGCGACCGGACGAGCCACACAGGAATTGTATGTTCTCCGTGTGAGACGTAGCGAGAATTGAATAATTCTCCACTTTTTACTGCATGAAATGTAGTTGCTGCTTTGCATTCTTGCTTAAAACTGTTGCATCTATTGTGAATATTTGCTTCATTAAACTTGCTGCTTTGCATGAGTTGCATTCAGCTTTGTGCATATCGTTTTGTATTTTTCCCCCGCCTGCGGGTATGCCCGCGGGCACATCTCTTTTTATCTTGCCTGTTTGTCTAAGTCTTCGGCCTTGTCAAAAATGGGTCGTCTCTAGGCTTTGACATTCACTCCCGTCAATTACGACTTCCGAGTTCTGTCAAAGAGGGGAAACTGTAGACACGCCATTTTTGACCGACCTTAAGACTCAAACGTCACCAACTGAGCGCTCGGTGATGTTGCATATTGTGCTCGTTCTGAGGTTTCAGACTCTCGGCTGCGAGCCTTGCCTCCGGACTTCGGGGCACTTTTGTGCTTTGCCTCGGTTTGCGAACCATGTCCTATTTTCTCTGTTTTCTCTTCCTGAAGGGGGGGAGAGGTCTCGTAGACCATCTCTCAGTGGCCGTAGGCTACGTTTCGTGGTCGTATGCCACTTTTCCCGTTTGGAGGCCAATTTCCGGTTTTCGGAGCCGTCGGCCGTGTGCCTCAGTTCGGGACGGCTTGACTACCTCCATTTGCTCCGGTTTTTGGCACACACCTTGTTTCCTCTCCTCAGAGGGACTCTGTGGCCCGGGAGACCACCTTCGTGGTCGTACGCCACCTCCGGTGCTTAACAGTCTATTTTCGGGGCCCCGGGCTGCGCGTTTTGGCCCCCGAACCCTCGTTTCGCATCGGTTAGGGTTCATTTTTGGCATGGACCCTATTTTCATTGTTTGGAAGGTGGTACTATAGTGGAAGACCAGCAATTCTTTCGGAAACCATTTTCTCTCTCCTCCAGCCGGTTTTCTTGACAGAAAGCTGGTTTTCCTCACTTTTGGGCCATAATTTCTGGTTTTTCATACCACCATTGTGTTGTACTCATCTGGGAGGCTACCAATATGGAGGCCAACGAGTATTTCTTCTTGACCCTTTTGAACCTTGCTAGAAAGCTGGTTTTCCTCTCTCTTGGGTCACATTTTCTGGTTTCCCACCATACAGCTGTATTCTACTCATCTGGGAGGCCACCTTTCTGGTATGGCCGACCAGTATTTCTCATTGAACCTTTTGACCCCTGGTCGGCCGACCAGGGGGAGTGGCCGGCCGACCACCTTAACTGGTCGGCCAGCCATCTGCTTTTTGCTCTTCCTGAATGCACACAGCTGTGCCACTGGGGCCATTTGGTGCATCCTCCATACACGTGTATGGAGGATATTTGAAGCTTCCAAGAGAAGCTTTGGCCTCTCTTCTCTATAAGAGAGGCCCTCCTCTTCCATTACAAAGGTTGAACCTTTTATTTAAGGCATACAAACACTTCCCTCCATAGCTCACTATTCCAAGCTCCAAACCCTAATATTCTTGCACCATTTGCACTACACCTCATAGCCTACCACCTCCACCATCCATCCAAGCATCTTGGAGCTGATTTTTAGAGGTTGAAGAACTCCTTTCTTGGTGCAGAGCTTGCTGCCTTGCTGTGCTACAAGGGTAAGTCTCTATTTCCCCTTTTCTTGCATTATTTTGCTCCATTGTTTAGCATCATTTTCAAGCATTTTTGGACTTCGACATAAACTGAAAAGTGTCTTCTTTTGAGCTCCTCTTGAAGTTTGATTAAGGAAACTTTTTTGTTTGAGGTCATCTACCTCCTTGTATGCTCCATCCCTCTTTGTAGGCTTATTTTGCTTCCTATCTTAGCCTTGCTTGCAAGAATTTTCGAGATTTGTCATAAACTGAAAAGTGCCTTATTTTGAGCCCCTCTTGAAGTTTGATTAGGGAATTTTCTGTGGGGTCATCTACCCCCTTGTATGCTTGTTTGCATCTTGTTTTGAGCCTTGCATCTAGGCCTTTGTTTCATGATTTGTTTGGCCTTCTAGCCACTAAAATCCAGTGGATTTTTAGTGGCTATCATACTGTTTTGAGAGCCAAAATCAGAGGGGGGTGACCCCTCTCTCCTTGTTTTGTTTGTTGGTCCTTTTGGCCTTCTAAAGGGGCTCCTACTTGCATGTTGTGAAGCCACATTTCAGGCCCTATTTGGCGAGTTTTAAGGTCTGCCTTGCCTCTCCCCAGAGCCCTTTTGGCCATATTTTGTGTCTTTGATGCATGTGTAGAACAATCCCATTCAAGGCCTTTCAAAGGGACCTTTCATTGCATGCTTCATTGACCCATTTCAGGCCCCTTTTGGTGGGTTTTAGGACCCTTAGAACCTCTATCAAGAGGTTGTTTTACCATCTTGCATGTCTATCTTATATGTGTAGAACAACCCTCTTATTGGCCTTTCAAAGGAGCCCATCATTCTTGCATACATTGACTGAGTTTCAGTAGTTATTTGGTCATATTTTGGCATGGAATACTTCTGTTTTTGGCTGGTTTGGTGAGCCTTCATGTGCTTCATATACGTATAGTGTAAATCATGGTTCACTAGCTTTCTTTGCATGCTTTGTTGACCCTTGATTTTAGCACTTTTTGGCCATGCCTTAAACTGATATTGTACTTATTTTGGACTGCCCTAGCTCTATTTTTGGGTCTCATGGTTGAATGATGTTGGTTTTGCATGCTTGTAGTTCAATACCCATGCTTAACTTTGAGTTTTGAGGTTCATTCCATGCATATAATGAGGTGTGTTCATGCTTTGGGCTCATTATACATCATAATTCAGAGCTTTTTTGAATGCCATATGCCATGTTTTGTACTCTTTAAATGTGTTTGAGAGTCGGACTTGTATGCCTTGTTTTCGGATCATTGAATGAGCTCCATTTCGTTGCATTCCGAGCCATCATTTTAGGCCATTTCCCCACTGTTTCAGACCTGCCTAGGGTCTGTTTGGGGTTGGTTTTGCCTTTGGTGCATTGCTTTGGGTACCCCTAGTGTAACGCACTTCACTAGTTTCGGTACCCGAGCCCCCTAACATTGTATTGTGTGACATACTTGCATACTTCGGGACCATATTTTATGCCATTTCAAAGCTGTATCATGTGCCATCCTATGCCATATTTCATTCCTTGCCATGTTTTGGTAGAGTGGCATTTGTGCCTTAGGATCGGTCCTTTGCATCCATGCATGTTTGCATGTGTTTTGGTTGTGTCATTTCCATCAATGGCCACTGATGTGAGTGTGGCTGAGGTCCACTCATATTGGTGTAAGTCCATCTTGCATTGTGTATGTCATTTCAGTCCATAGTATTGCGTATGCTAGGTTGCATGTTAGAGCATTGTGTATGCCATGTTACATCACGTGCATTGTGTATGCCATGTTAGTCGCATTGTGTATGCCATCTCATTTGCATTGTGTTTGGATAGGAGTTAGCCCAAACACGGAAAACGAGGGACGTTTCGTACTCCAAGTGACGAAACGTGTCTCAATTCCCGGTCACTGACACTCCGGATTACCCATGATGGAGTCTAGGCCTTGTTGTGTTTATATGTGCATTCATTTCACATTGAGTCGTGCAATTCGACTCCTCGGCCATCATGCATCGAGATGCGTGATTAGTGGCATGAGGATCGAGGTGTGCATACATATGTGAAAATACTTTGCCATGCCCTTTCTTGCTCTCTGTTGCAGCAAACCAGAAATTAGCAGCCTTCTAGAGCTTTGCACAGTATTCCGAGATCAATTGCAAACAGAGGCGAATCGGGGCATCGCAATGGATTTCCGCGCAAGGCAACTCGAAGCATCTTTCATCATTCGGAACAGAGCTGAGGCGGTCCATGAATTTTGTATACTAGTTTATTGCTTTCCTAGTTAATTTGTTAATTAATTAGGGTTTTGTAATATTGAATTATTTATTCGGACTGTAATTATTTATTCGGACTGTATTATTTATTCGGACCCTCCGAGTGAGGGCGATTGTGTAATAAGTGTGCGTGCGTATGATGCATGTCTTCCAACCCCACGTCTTTCTCCCTTTTATTTACCAGCTTATGATGGTTAGTTTTAGGGCATGTTTCAATTAGCATCTATATGTTCGCATGTTTGCATTCATTCATCTATATTGCATGCACCGGGCTCGGCGGATCATGCTAACTGCGTTGTATTTCAATTCCAAGTTGAATACATATATCGATTGTTACATTTCATATGCCATTTTAGAATAGCCGAGCCTGTCTTAATTGCATTTTTGCATGTGTTCCATTAGGCATTTCAGCATAGTTAGGATTCATGCATGATTTCTAATTAGCTTCTTTCTTTGGCTCGGAGTACTCGGTAAGTGCTTATGCTTTAGCATCCTTGCATGTGTGTGAGTGACTGCCATGATAGCATGCTTACCATGAGGCTATTTGCTTATGTGATATAACTGCCTGAATGCCTGTGGGTGAAGGTTGGGTTATTTGAATTAGAACAATTCATCGACTGCGAGTTTTAAGCCCACTTGAGAGTGGCAAAATCATGTTTTCTAAGCCCACTTGAGGGTGGCAAAATCCGCATTTTAGCCTACTTGCGAGTAGCAAACCGTTTTCAAAACAAACATGAAATGTTTCGTTCCAATTCAGGCGACCCAGTCTATATTTGTATGCTGTGCGCATCACATAGTAATTCTAGGCTAATAACCGGAATAAGAGCACATAATGTTTTCAAAACTCGATATCATGGTTAGTAGAGGCCGATCTTTGATCGGGCAAGCAAGGGTGCTCACGAAGTGACCTTCCCCAATCGTACCCAAGTTCTCGAGCCGAGGCAACTTTGGTGATGACGGACACGTGGCCTTAGGCAAACGAGTCAGGGTTTCCTAAATTCCCCAAAATAAAATATTTAGGTGGTGACTCTGTATCTGGCAAAGCAGTCCATGTTTGGCACTTCTTTCAAAAAAATCTGTTTTCAAAAACGATTTGCCAGATTTGGACTCTTTGATGATTCATCGGTCTTGCATTGCACACTGCGAGATTAGATACAGGACCGTGACATTTGAGTCCTGAACTGTAGTGAGCCCATATGAACAAAACGGGATTTCCCTCCCGGGATGTTCGGGGACGTCTACAATAGCGAGCCTCACAGTGTAACATTTCAGCTAAAATCACACCCCCTGACTTACACTTTACTAGTACTCTGGTAAAGTCAAATAAAGTAAACTTTATCTAACCACTTTCGTAGGGATCATGATTGCATTTAGCATATGCAACAAGCCATTTAAACCACAAGGTTACCCAATTGGACGAGTGAAGTCTCGTGAGGGTTTACAGAGACGATACCCACAAACAACTTGATCAAACGAATTAAAACTTAGGACAGATTTATACACAAATACTCGGCACCATTCCCTTTTCATCAAAACCAACCTCTCTCATTTATGACAAATTTCAAGTAACCAAGTCAGACAAATCTTCAAACTATCCATAAGCCCATAAATATGCAAACAAATAGCATTAAATCACAATCAAATGGAAGGTATCTGTAGACATCCCATTTTGACTGCCCTTAAGACTTGGGCGCCTCACGCTGAACACTCGACGATGAAAATGTTACACTGTGCAATCGTTCAAATTCTTCAGCAAAAAGGCTTCAGTTTTGAGTTTCAAAACCTAAACCTTGCACCCCCTTTGGACCAAAACCCAATTTTTTCTAGCCTAACCACTTAGAGAAGAACTGGCCAACAAGTGGCCGGAAGGCCATTTTTGATTAGCCGGCAGTCCCCTTTCATGGCCCGGCAGTGATGTTCAATGACAATAGATATTTTGAGACAGCCAGCTATTCCCATGCCCATGCCTTGAACCAGCTGTCTCATTACAGATATTTCAGACATGAGAAGGTGTTTTTCTATAAATACATGACTCCTTCCATGGTTTGGGGTTAGAAAATTTTTGCCAAAAGCCATAACTTGTCAAACAGATATTTCCAAAAGCCATGTTCAGTGACAGCAGATATTTTGAGACAACTAGTTATCCCATACCCATGCCTTGCACCAGCAGTCTCATTACAGATATTTTGACGTAAGATGATGTTTTTCTATAAATACATGACCTCCCCTCATGGTTTAGGATTAGAAAATTTTTGCCAAAAGCCATAATTTATCAAACACTATTCCATTCTCTCTTGCAATAAACATACACCATACATACACCTCCTAAACTTGAGGCTTTTTTGCTAAGATTCTTTAACACAATTTCAGCTCTTGAGAGTGTTCAACTTGTGGTTTCTGAACTAGATGAGCATCCTCTCTTTAAGAGCTATACATTGAGCTTTTGTACCATCTTTTCTTTCTCTTTTCTTTGCTTTTTCATACTATTTTTCAGAGTGTTTTAAGGCCTGAAATATGTGATTTCAGTAACAAAAAACATGAGGGGTTAGCTACCCTTCCTTAGGCTTGTTGGTTGAAACTCCTTGGCTTTGGCCCATTTTGCTCACTTTTTTCACCTCAAAAACCTAATTTTCAGCACTATTTTTGTGTTGTTTCATAGCTTTTTAGTGTGTTAAATTATGCTTTAAATACTATAGATGTGAAGTTATAAGTCCTCATTGATATAGCTTTTAATCTATTTGAGTTGATAGCATTTTCTTTCACTTTTTTTTTTTTTTAAAATATATATTTTTTATAGCTATTATAGATGTTCATACCATTGTAATCATCCACTTTCCATTAGCACTCTGCAATCTCCCTACTTTCTTTGTTCTTTGATTAAGAGTTGTACCCAATGAAAGATTATTGCTCCAAGCATAAGGAGACATCTCATGCTAAATGGTTTAATCTCTTCGAAGGTTGATGGTGCATTACTTCCAAGGAACTAACTTTCTAGTTAGAGCCTTGCAAATCACAAAGGAAAGTGTCATTATAGCTTATTATCAAGTTTGGATTTGGAGTCATTATCGCTCATTTTGGGTTTGATTGGTCAGTATTGCTCTCTTTGAGTTTGACTAATCATTATCGCTTATTTTAGGTTTGACTTAGAATTCATTATCGCTTGTAAATGAGTTTGATTCTTCCTTTGTAATTTCCCCTATAGAAAAGGGCTTGAAGAGCTCATTTCTCAGGTTAAGTCATGCTTGCTATTCTTTATTGCTTTGGATTTAGTTTACGTAATCATCACCTTTGGAAAAAAAAATAAAGAAAAGATAAGAAATGGAAAGGTAATGTAAAAAAAAAGGCTAATAAAAAAGAGGTAAAAAAGGTAATAAAATTTGGTTAGGTTCAGTTGGACGTTATACTGAACCTGTTGCGTCTTGAATCATCACATACTATTGTTGTGATGTTTGATGATTCATGAAGCAAATCTACCCCTTCCTTGAGGTAACTCCATGATAGGAAGGATGTGTTGTTTGTCTTTTGTTTCATTTTATTGAGGTCTTGTCCTATCGTTTCTAAGATCATCACGCAACAAATTTGCGACAATTGATGATTTGAGAATTGAATCTACTCATCCCTTGATCATATCCATGATAGGGAAGGGCAAAGAGGATAAACATCTCCTGAAAACACTCTGTTTTTGCTCTATATTTCAGCTCTGTGGCAGCAGGGTATTCCTTAGATGTAGTGGCTAGCCAACCATTATTTTGTACGGTTGACCACTTCTCAAGGCCAGTCGGCCACCTATTTTGTACAAGTAGTGGCATTTTTTACAACAAAACCTGAAGCCAAAACAAAATAATTTTATGACTGCAAACAGGGCAGATTCTAGCAGCAAATAGAGAGATTTCGAGAGGATGTTCTCGGTTGTGCGCATGTGCCTCCTCACCTCCCGTTCAAGTCCATTAAATCAGTGCTTTAATATTAGTATGTTGTAATTAATTAGTTTATTTACTTTTATTTGGACTTGTAATAATTAATTAGTCTAGTTTATTCAATTGTGTTGTAATAATTAATTATGTTTATCCAAAATAGGACATGATGCTCACCCATATACAGGATTTTGTGAAACTACTTGCTTGAAGTAGTGAAACCCTAGATCATGCCGAAGCTAGAACAGGGTAACCCAACTCCCTCATAGGGGTGTTTTGGCCCTCTTTACATACTATATGCTTTACAGTGAAACTGTACAGGGGGCTCCATATCAATGGTACAGTTGATATCAGTTTGTGGGGCAGACTTTAGTGGAGAGTACAGTCATTCAGCTGGGATCATATCCATCTGTTGAAAATTTAGCTGAGGTGCTCTCTATTTTCTTTTTGCTAGGTAGTCCTGGAACCATGTCTTCAAAAGGCTCTGATATCCCCCAGGTACTTAGGACTCGTGTCAATAGACTTTGTCAGGTCGAAGATTTATTTTCAGGGGCAACTAGTGTTGGCTTCACTATGACTAGTTGCAGGGCAAAGGAAGGTCAGACGGGGTTCACCAGTTCTGTTGTTTTGGCAATCACCCCTCCGATCACCTGTAATCGGCTCACCCTAAGCACAATCACCTACTTCTGGAATGGCTTAGTATCCATCATCAGATCTGGATGAATTACTATTTCGTCTGCAACAGTCAGTTGACTCTCTTTAGCATGACATGGCCATCAAGTCGAGGTCACAAATAGGTTGCAACAATAACAACAGCAGCCGACTGCAGTGTCTGCTTCGCATACACCTAACATGGCTACCCCTATGCCTGGTGCTACTACCCATACTATGGCTTAGGATCCACCGGCCAAGGAGATTCATATTCTTCCCATCCAGTCAAATCCAATCCCAGTTCAAATAGCTAAAGTTCTAGTTCACCAGACTAAGGCACCTTTTGAGTTCGAGTTCGAGTTCGAGTTCGACTGAACCCTGCTCAAAGTCAACAAACTTGAAAAACTGTTCAAAAAGGCACAGGGGGTTAACTCTATTCCAGATATTGAGGACGGGTACACTGAATCTGCTGTTACTTTTCCTGAACGGTTTAAAATGCCGCACATTGACTGCTTCGATGGCTCTAGAGATCCAATAGTGCATCTGCATCTTTTCTCTGATATTCTACGACCAATGGTTTGACCAGACTTTAAAAGTTGTCGCTATTTGGCCAAACCATGTCTGGTATAGCTGCTATCTGGTATGCTAAATTGGAGGACTCTATGAAATAGAGCTGGGAGGAGTTGGCTGAATCTTTCATTGCCTGATATTTCTACAACACGCAGATCGAGGTCACAACTCATGATCTTGAGGCAACGCGTCAAGAACTGAAGGAAGGCTTTTCAAAGTTTCTTACGAGATGGAGGGCAAAGGTGTCTATGATGGCAAATAGACCTCCACAGAAAGAGCAAGTTCATATAATTGTTAGAAACTTACATGAAAGGCTATTGCAGAAAATGATAGTCCTCTCACTATTCAACTTTAAGGACCTCCATGAAATTGGGGTTGAAATCAAGGATGCCATCAGACAAGGGATCATTGTGGAAGGTAATGAGCCTATGAGGAAGAATGTTATTTGCAATTGCAATGTTACTACCAGTGGTAGCACAGCTGCGAAATACTTAGAAGTAAACACTGTCACCACTCATCAAAAACCCTTTTCCTGATAATAGCCAAAGACCAATCACTTCAACCCGGCCCAAGGCCGAAATTTCCATCCTCTTTACAAGGATCTTTCTCAAGCCTTGAAAAACTCTACTAGAAAAAGGGCACCTAGAGCTCCTAGAACCCCGACCCCTTCCAAATCCTCTTCCACCAAGACATGACCCCGCTAAACATTGTGCATATCATCAATAACATTGTCATGATACAAACCATTGCATCCACCTACGTTATAAGATTCAGGATCTTATTGACGAAGAGATCATAGCTCCACCAAAAAGACCACAGGCCACCATTGACCTAGTACCTCCACACCTCAACCTAATCCATACACTGATATCCACTTATAACCCAGCATATACATCACCCCGGCCCATTTACCCAAGTCTAAGGTGTTCATTCCAACAAGCACGGACTTATGTATGATGGATGCCCTTAAACCCCAATCATCTCAAACCCCATCAAATACACTGCGGGCACTAATGGCTGAGCCCACTACTTCTGAGCTGTTGAGCATGATTGAGGATCTTTAGAGAATTGTGGCAGATTTAGCCTTTGGGATCTTGGCTTCATCATCGACCGCATCACATGCCAAGAATTTAAAGTCAAAAAGCTCCTCATTCTAGGAGCGAGCTGCAATTAAAAAGGGCCAACCCGAAGCTATCTCAAGTTTGCAGATAACATGGCAACAACATATGGACCTCACTCTAATATAGCCACCCAATCCCTTGGCAAAGCGGAAGCAAGTGGCAAGAACAAGGCCGGGGCAAATATTGATCCCTATGTACATCTCTGGTGTCCTATTAAGACTTTGAAGGTCAAAAGGCTGAACAAACAACAAGTGCTTGCAGTTGCTACAAAAACTGTAGATGATGCTTTTGTCGCTCAAGTTGGGAGCATTTTGAATTCGAGGGTAAACAAAGAAGAGGGATGTTGTACTAGAAACACGCCTTTAAGCTCCAATCCCATACCTATAAAGGATCGCCAAACCCAACCAACACTTGCCAACCCCTTTGTCAATATTTCCAGGATTGGTAGCCACACCTTCAATCCTCTTTACATGACCATGTCCAAAGCTCTCCAAATCGTCATAGGACAAGGCCATCTCAAACCCTTGACTCTCGGCCTCTCCCTGATCGCCTTCTAGCCAGGCATGATGCTGCCAAGTATTGTGCCTTCCATCAGCAACTCACCCATAACACTAACTGTTGTTTTCACCTTGGTCATGAAGTACAAGACCAGATTAACAACAAGGTCATCGCCTTACCAGGTCCTACAAAGTTTATTGGCACTTGATCAATAACCTTGGAGGATAATGTTAGACTTACTTATTTTGATGATTTATTTAATTATGTTTTAATTTATTTGAAAGAGAAAAATAGAATCACAATTTAATTTGATGATTTATTTGAAAGAGAAAAATAGAATCAAAATTTATTTTGTCCCATTATTTCTCACCTAAACCTTTATCCTAAATGTTGTTAGAATGTATTTAATATTTGATTAAATCAGGAGTTCAAACAGCCCAAAACAAAGGTTTAAACAGCCCAGCACAGCAGCAGGCCAAAAAGTTCAAAAGGTTCAAGTAGAAGACATTCAAATTTGTAATGATGGAGTAGAAGATATTCAAATTCGTAATGATGGAAGTACAACAGCTATAAACGGCTATAAATTCAAATGAATACAACAGCTATAAATAGCTATAAGTTTCATTATATATACCAAAACCTCTAATATAAGCAAGTTACAAAAAAGCAGAAAATATTCTTTGATCTATAATCACTCACATCTATTCTCTGAAAAAATTCTCTGAGAAGTGTTCTTCAATTTTTGTATACATCCTCTCTCAGAAATTATACACTGAGCCTTATAGCATTAAGCTCATCTTTCCTATGTGAGGTTTACAGAAAAACCAAAGTTTCATTTTTATATCTATCTTTGAAAGATAATTATTGTAGCTTTCTGTGAAAGCAAAAACACCTTCTTTTCAACCTTGTAAGAGTGTAGTACACTCAGTGTTCTTGACTTAGAAAGTCTGTGTAAAATCTGTGAAGGATTGCTCCATCTGTGAAAAGGTTGCTAGCACCCTGTGAAGCTAAAGCATAGTAGAAAATCTCAAGTGAAGCTTGAGAAGTGAACGTAGGCCGAGTTGAAGCCAAACCACTATAAATTTGTTTGCCTCTCTCTCGCTTATCTCTTTATTTTATTTTAAATTGCCATAGTTATATTACACATTTTTACTGTGCTAAAATCATTAACTGACATAGTTGTTAGGACACTTGTTTTAATTATTTTTATTTCATTAATTATGTTTATCTATTATGCTAGTCATAATTTTTATTAGGGTGTTATTAATTTTAATTATAAAAACCTAATTCACCCCCCTATTAGGTTGTCTTTTGGGTAACAGATAATGTGGCTCGTTAACGATCGACGACGAATCACCTTTTGATAGAACTCATTTTACTCCATGCATGGTGGATGGCACGCACTATTTTGTAGCAAATTGAAAATGTTGTTTATTTTACTTTTTGAACTGGGTGTTGAGTCAACCTTGTTGTGTCAGAGTTTGGTGATTTCGGGGGTGTTAACTCGGACTTCACTATCTTGTTTTTGTTTGTCTTTTCACTCTTTGTTTTGAGTCGGTTTCAATCATGGAGCCAGAAATTCTGAATGAAACTGCAGCAATCTTTACCTATTTCTCTGTGCCTTTAAATCATTACATTGACCAAAGTTTTTTAAAACTGTTTCCACAACTGTGAAGAAACAAAGAGGAAGGAATTCCTCAGGATTTTCAAATTTTGGTTGACTGAGAAGAAAAGAGGTGTGCTAAGCCCTTAATCAATGAGATCATGTCTATTAATGTAGGTACCGAGAAGGATCCTCGCTTGGTCCAGATTGGTTCTACATTGTCTTTAGAAGAGCACGAGCGACTAGTCGCTTTATTAAAAGATTTTTAAAATATTTTTGCGTGGTCCCATGAAGCTATGCCTGGACTTGATCTTAAGATTGTATAGCATAGGATCACTCTCGGTCTTGAGACTCAACCCCTTTGCTTTCAAGCCTTACACCTTGATACCAAATGTTTAAGCGATCAACCAAAATATATGGCTTTCATGGCCGAATTGGAAGCAGCTCTTGAACTAGGGGCAATAAGGTTGGATGTGATCAAAGGAAGGTTGCATTGCTGGATGAGAAACAACCTTGAACTAGGGGAAAAAACGTCAAATGTGATCGAAGAATCAAAGATGGGTCATTTCTCAAGCCAATGGAGACCAAAAAGAAAGTCAAATCCCAAAATCTGAGAGAATAAAATTTTTGTTGAAAGATAATCGAGTTCCAATCCACGACACTAGGGGCAAATTCAGACCTAATTGGATGGGCCCTTACATCATAAAGACTATTTGGTTAAGAACAGTAGCCATTCTCATGGATTCAGATGGCTTAGAGATCTCATAACCAATCTACAATCAACATGGATAAGTTAAAATTCTCCATCCTTGAGAGGCTCGTTAGGCCGAAAACTTGGAAGGGCAACCTAGGCAAAAGTTAGATCATGAAAAAAGAACAAAAAATAAATAAATAAAAATGAAAAGAAAGAAAAAAGAAGAGAACAAAAACAAACAAAAAAAAAAGGAAAAAAAAAAGAAAAAGAAAAAGAAAGGAAAAAGAAAAGAAGCAGAAGAAGAAGAAAAATGAAAAGAAAGAAAAAATAGAGCTTGCAAGCTTGAAAACTCGGAAGGGTGGCTTTGGTAAAAATTAGAGCGCAAAAGGAGAGCGTTGATAGCCAAGTGAATCGTAACCGAACTACGTAAGGCCTGATTCTCATCTTTAGGATAAGTAGGCAACTTCATCCTAAAGTTCGACCCCAACCATTTTCAGCCTACTTGTTTCAACTATGTTGATTGGCTTATCCTTATTCAACTCGGCTATTCTATCCATGTACAAATTGGCTCATCGTTGTTCAAATTCGATTGTCCTATTCCTTTAAAAGATTCAGCTATACGACAAATCAAGTTCGGATCTGAGGCTGTACATCTCAAATTCCACATTGGTCGGGTAATGGCCATTTGCAAACATAGTTTTTGAGGATTTTTAGTGAAGCTAACTAATTTTCTCAGAAATTATTCCATTTTCCAAAATCGGACCATTTCTTGGACCCAAAAAAGGAAAATTTTCAGTACTCACAGTTTGACTTACATGATTTCAAAACAGAAAGTCGAACAAGCATGTTAATCTAAACTCTCATGTTCGTCAAAATTGTTTTAGTAGAAGCCAAAAAGCAAAAATAAAGTCAAAGTGATGAACTAGGGGCACAGTCGAGTCAGGTTTTCTGTCTTTTCCCTATTGTCAACATACTCGCCAGGAAGGGCACAACTGAAGCTAGCAGCAGGGGCCAAAAGCTCTCTCGTCTTCCAAGCAGTGAGGTATCAAGCGAAGTGCGAAGCACAAACTAGAAATAGAACTGGATATTCGACCTTCTTATAGGCTTAAGAACTTTCAGCTTATCCATCAACTACACCTAGGAAGGGATAAGAAAAGAAACGAGATTAAAGAATAAAGAGATGTGCGCTGAAAGAAAAAGTAAGGAAAGGGCATTTTAGAGAAAATAGAGATTGAGTGCCAAAATGAAATGAGAATCACAAATAAGAAAGGGTGGAAAATAGAACCTGAAGAAGTAGTGGGCTCCCCATGAACCGAGAGGTCTCTAGCCGAACATCCAAGTGTTGTGTTTGTTGTTATTGTTTGTTTTGATTTTTGTTTTGATTATCATTTTGAATCGTTTGTTTTGAGTCATTTTGATTTTGGTTAGTCGTAGGCTCAATACCCAATTAAGAACTCATTCTCGGTTTCAATTTAAAAAATAAATCGTTTTGTGCTCAGAGTGTCGTGTCATTCCAACATGACGTACAAAATAGAATTCCTTCTTTCATAAACTGCAGGATCCAATCCCGATCAAAAGATGGAGCAATAGAGCACGGATGAATCTGAAGCTACATAGGTTCTAAACTGCAAAAGCAACAGAGAAAAGGGAAAATTAGAGCATCTGAGTTTGTTTCAGCTTCAGCAAATTCCGAGATTGTATTCCGGATGCACCTTCGCAAGCCTCGTCATCTCTTCAGAGTATGAGTATACCTCGACCTCAAGCTTAAGCCTGCTTTAAAGTCAGAATGGCGATCAAAAGTGCTCTCCCTGAACACCATTCCTTACCAGAGGCATCTTAGCTATGTTTGCAATGAGTTCCTAAGAGACCAACTGCGATTGTGGAAACTAGAGTTCAAATGGCGATGCCTAGAACACAAAGGTTTGGAATTTCTAAGACTAAAGTGTGGTTTGAATACCTAGGGGTGTATCCTCAGGTTGAAATCTATATGGTAGCCCATAGGTTAAGGTAGTGTATATGTATCTTAAATCTGGATACTAAATCAACCTAGTCTGTCACCAGTTGGAGAATAAGGAAAGTTGCAAGCATGATCAGGGAGAAAAGTGGCCTTTGTGGTTTCCACATGCAGATTTTACCCCTTGTCAACATTTGAGGGCCTTTGAACTGTGAGTTAAAGGTAGACGTTTGAAGAACACAAAAGGGAGATCCCCGTCAAAGTAGAGTGGTTCATTGCCACTCACCCTATGAGATGCTTTCTAAAGTGCTGCTTTGTTTGTTACTGCATTTTCTGAACATCATCCACTACATCGCTTGTCACACATACCACATTGTGCATTTATCACACGATCCATACCACATTGTGCATTTATCACACGATCCATACCACATCGTGCATCTATTCCGATCCAATCGCCATCGTGTATCTATCATACAGTCCAATCGCTTCCGTACATCTATCGCATGATCCAATCGCCGTCGTGCATCTATCGCGCTATTAGAGCATTCATGTGTATCT
>JAPPVO010005563.1:0-18342 GCA_030407325.1 Camellia japonica | reverse complement strand
ATCCCTGAAATCCACGCATACCCGATCCTGCCATCCTTCTTCGGCACTGGAACAATGTTGGCCAACCAAGTTGGGTATTCGGATACCAGTAGGAACCTGCGTCAATTTGCTTGGTGACCTCTTCCTTAATCTTGAGGGCCCAGTCCGGGCGGATCCTTCTGAGTTTTGTTTAACGGGTCGGGCCTCGGGGTCAAGAGGGATCCGGTGCTGTACATCTCAGGATCGATTCCCAGGCATGTCTTGTAGGACCACGCGAAAACATCTTTGAAATCTTTTAATAAAGCGACTAAGCGCTCGCGTTCCTCCAAAGACAACGTGGACCCATCTGGACCAGCGCGGGTCCTCCTCAGTACCAATATTCACAGTAGTGATTTCATCCATTAAGGGTTTAACCAATCTTTTTGTTCTTGTTCAATTAAGCGTTGCAAAAACGAGGAAATTTCTTCCTCGTCGTTTTCATCAAAATTTTGAAAGTCTGAGTTAATGCAATAAATCAAGGACACAGAAAAGTACTCAGAAACCACAGCCACATCATTCTCATTAAGCACATCCAAATCGTTTGATTCTTCGATTACAACAGACTCAAAAGAGAAAGAAAAAGACACCTGGATAGGACTGTGGTATCCGGGTTATCACCCCCTGGAATATCGGACTCAAACTCAGTCAAGCTGGAACCTGATTCCGACTCAACAGATTCGGAGGAAGCAGATTCCGGCTCACTACCTGACCCGGTGCTGCTTGAGAAAATCCCTCTTCATACTGCCAAATGAGAGAGGGTGCGATAGATACATCCAAAATGTTTGCTGGTAGGCCGCGCAGCCGTTTCATTCCCGATCAGCATACGAGAAGTTATCCCCCAAGCACTTCTGTTCGATCAGAGGATCTGAAAGTAGACACGCCAGCGCTACCCCCATTTCACTTTCGGCGTCCTCAGACTCCACTTTCTTGCTCTGCTCAGCCTCCGCTAATGGGTCCGTCTGCTCTTCAGCAACGTCATCCCCGGATAACTGTAGGTCAAAGAAAGATCTCAAACCCCGGCAGGCGCTCCTCTCGCATTCAGCCATGGCTCTGGGAAGCCACAAAATGGAAAGTCCTCCCCCTCCGGACGAAGCGTCCGTTTAGGGTACCCTGGATGGGTCGGTGCATTAGCTCAAAAGGCTTCCCCGCCTGCTTCGCTCTGGCTCTCCCAGCCATCTCCTTACCTTTCCTTATCCAATCCTCTTTGGTGGGCAGATAACCCAAGCCAAAGATGTGTGGGTTGTGTGGTACTTGGCCAACGTTGTGCAACGCCCTTCGGCCGCTCTTTCCAATCCCATCCCGGATGTGTTGAAGCTTGTTCATGAGGTATACTGATTGTGCGCTAACATACACCCCCTCATTAACAGCTAAGATGCTCTGCACGACCCGGCCTCAGCCAGGGTAAAACTCGACATGAACACATCCTCCATACCGTGCTCAATTTCCAAAACTGGCGTAGATACTTCTGGCGGTGGATGGATCGACGAATTTCCAAAAACGATGGCTACTCCCTTCCCATGGGGGTATTTCACCATCTGATGCAAGGTGGACGAAACTGCCTTTACTTGGTGCAACCACGGCTGCCCCAAAAGTAGATTGAGGTCGCAGGAACTTCTAAGACGTGAAAGTCTACCTCATGCTGTCCCGGCCCAACCTGGTCTGAATTTTCACTGTCCCCATTACTTCTCTGCTTGTGTTATCATATGCCCGAATCACCTGGGCTATCGGCACAAAGTCCACGGTCTTTAAACCGATTGCATATGCAGTCCTTGCCGGGCACACATTGATGGCGGACCCTGTGTCGACAAGCACCACAGGTATCCATTTGTTTCTGCACTCCACGGAGATATAGAGTGGCTTGTTATGGTTCGCACCCTCGGGTGGCAATTCTTTGTCGAAGAAAGTCAACATCGGGGTAGCCCCTCCCGGAAAAACTAAGCCCACCAGCTGTTCGGGCATGGTATCAATTGAGAGCTTGGCCTTGTCCATGGCCGATAAGACAGCATGTCGATGCACTTGCGATGCCATAAGCAGTCCCCAAATGGAGATGTATGCCTGTATCTTTTTCAACTGCTTCAGTACAACCTCTTCTTCGAGTTGCTTCTCTTTCTATTTCTCCGCCTCCTTATCTTTCCCAGACGCCTCTGGCTGATCTAGATGTGAGGGCTTGAAATACCGCCCGCTTCTAGTCATATGATCGACTTCGCCGACGATGTACCAGGTATCGTCTGGCTGGTTGCTCCCCCAATCCTCATCCGTGTGGGCAAAACATAGATCATCGTCTTCCCACCACATTCCGTCGGCAGCCGAACAGACACCTATCCGGCTCCGGTACAATTGTACTCGCAGTACTTTCATCCACATGCTCGCAGCATTCTCTATCCTCGTGCACACAGCACTTTCAGTCCCCTCAGGGGCCTTAGCTTTCCTGATTCTCTCAGAATCCCGAACCTTTCTTGTTCCAACTGCGTCAGTACAGCTGGCCGTTCAACACTTCCCGCATTCACAATGCCCAAGTCCTGAGCGAAATTCTTAGCACCGGCGCTCTCCGGCGATGCATTTTGATTTCCGGCCCTTCCGGCCACAACTGATGTTCTTGCCCCTGCCGGGCCCCGTTCCAACTGAGTTTCATCGACAACATTTGATAGGTCATCGAGCCACCCGATGACCTCTGCTGACTCCTCAAAATCTGACCGGTTGACTACCATGGCCCCTGGATCTTGTTCATTGAAAAATTGGAGGTTAGCAAAGTCCCCTTCCACAGCTGCCAAGTCATCTATCCTTTGACTAGATTCATCCCCCTGTATCATACAAAGCTCTGCCCCTGCCGGCAATTCCACATTTGGCCCAATTTGGCCTACTGATAGAATGTAGTCACTCGGACTGTATACCTCTTCAGCAAAACTCCCAGATTCCTCATATTCTGACTCAAAAATCCTATTCTCCCCTGAAATCTCCCCTGTTTTGTCTTCGACAGTCACCACCATTGGTTTGGGTTGGGTTCTGGAGATGTCCAACATGCACAAGTCGGTGCTGTCGGGAAGGAACACCTTTGGCTTGGGTAGGTGGAACGGGGTGATATATATGCTAGGATCGTAAGACACGACCCCAACTGGATAAAGTTGATTCTTTTGGGAGGTGGAGCTTGGTTGTGCGGTGGGAGAGGGTTTGTTGTGACATTGGGTTTTCTGGAGGCACAATCACCTGCTTGTCAACGAGATCTTGAATCTCATGACGCAATCTAAAACATTGGTCAGTGTCGTGACCATGTTGTTGGTGATATGCGCAGTATTTTGCTGGGTTATGAGAGGGAGGGAGTGGATTTGGCAATGGCCTTGGCTCCAGGGGCTTTAAGTGCCCTTTCCTGATTAATACCCCTCGAGCCTTGGACAGGGGCATATATAATGGGGTGAAGGTTCTCTGGCCTCGATGTTGCTATTTGGTGGTTTGTGTGTTGCTTCCGGATGCGCCGGAGAAAAGTGTAGCTGCCATGGGCCTTGGAGGGGGAATGGTGGTGACCATGCTTACTTTTGAAGCTCTAGCATTTGCGGCATTGCTGGTGCCTGTACTGTTGTTGCGGTTGAAGGTTCTTCTGGGTTGCTCTCTGTCATTATCAATCAAGCCCTGCTTCAAGGCATCCTCAATCTGTACTCCCATCTCATGCAAATCTGAAAAGGTAGGGAAAGGGAGCACGATCATTTTCTGCATCAGCTTAGGCTGGAGATTGCGCACAATCATCCAGATTTGATCTTTATCAGTAGGCCTTAGGGTCATCATTGAGGCCTTCGCCCTCCACCTGGCTACGAACTCCGAAAAGCTCTCCTTAGGCTCCTACCTTGTTGTCTCAAGATCACGGGTTGTAATCTCGATTTGCGTGTTATAGGAGTAGTGTACTGTGCAATGAAAGCCTCGGCCATCTCATCCCAGTTTCGCTTAACATCGTCTTCTAATTTTGCGTACCAGATAGTGGCCACACCCGACAGGGGTCCGGCCGAATAATGAAAGCTTCTGCGGTCTGGGAGGCCCATCGGCCGAGTAGTGTATCTGAGAACAAACGGAGATGCACCATGGGATCCCAGATCCGTCAAAGCGGCCGATTTGTGGCATTTTGAACCTATCTGGTAGCGTCACAGCCATGTCAGTGTACCCGTCCTCAATGTCTGGGATGGACTTTACCCCTTGGGATTTCTTGAACAACTTCTCAAGCTTGCTCAACTTTAACGCTGTATGGTCCACCTCGAACTCAAAGGGAGAGTTCGGTTGATTGACAGGCGTAGGTGCCTTAGATAGTTGAGGTAGAATCGGGGGCGGAGCCGGCCCTGTCGGAATATCCGTATCTCCCTGGACATTTGGTGCCTCCCGGGTGCTGGAACTCCTGGTGGGGAGGAGCTTGGTGTGAAGCAGATGCCCCGGTTTGTTGTTGCAGCCTGGCAATTAACTCCGCCTGCTGGGCCATGATCTCGGCCTGTTGTTTGGCAAACTCATCTCGATGAACAGCGTCCTGCTGCATGGCTCTCATGGTCTCCTGTATCTGACGCATCATTTCCTTAACTCCTGCCATGTTCTGCTGTTCCAGCTGACTGACTGGTATATTTATCTCTGTGGTAAAAACTGAAGCCTCAGCCTGACTATCCACTGATGGGGTAGACCACTGTTCTGGCAACCTCTGCTTGGATAAACTGCGTTTTCTCGACCTCCGTCTGATAACCGGGTGTAAGGAACAAAACACTGGTTGTCCATCGACCAGATCCTCCAATCGATTGAGTCGGCGACCTCTAGTCCAGAGTGCTTGGGGAATATCTGCTTGGTCTGAAGCAATTGTGCTAAACTACCTAGCAAAAATAAATAAAGCAATAATAAGGAAATAATAACCAGACAAACGGACAGCATAACAGCGTAAATACACACAACACACACACAGTTGGGCATCACAACACACAGTTGATAAGCTGAAATCACTGTTCTCAAAGACTGATCATTGTTCCCAAATCACTGCCCCAAAACTGAATCTAATACCCGCAGATAACTGATTCCCAAAATACTGAACTGGTGCCCGCAAGCCTGATACCCAAACTTGTAAACTGATACATGCATTCCTGTAGAGACGCACTCTAAAAGCACATACAAACAAGTTAGTGCCAAAACACCACTATGTTGGGGTAAGGTTTCCCTGTCCTATATTGTCAGGAGCTACGGTTTCACTACACACGCAGCGGTTTCAAACAACCTATAATCGGGTAAGCAACCTGTCCTAGCTTGGAATGGTCACTATGGATTCCGAATATGCACTAGGTCAAATGGTGAAAGAGGGTGCCCCGGTAAAAATCGGGGTTTGTGTTCCCGTCGTGACAGAGCCCGCAACCGGTCAGCCTTATGGCACGCTTCTCGAAGCGAGCCTTCGGCGAACCGTTCAGGAATAGCATACGGCAAACACGGTGTCCTAGGCGCACCAATGCAAATGCAATGCAAAGAAACACACAAGTGTAATCAAAACAAGATATCATGAGTTCGAGTCAAGTTCTCCAAACTCCCCAGCAGAGTCGCCAGAAACTATAGACGTCCCCGAACGTCCGGGGAGGGAAATCCCGTTTTGTTCATTGGGTTCACTACAGTTCAGGACTCAATGTCACGGTCCTGTATGTAATCTCGCAGAGTGGAATGCAAGACCGATGAATCATCAAAGAGTCCAAATCCGACAAATCGTTTTTGAAAACAGATTTTTTGAAAGAAGTGCCAAACATGGACTGCTTTGCCAAATACAGAGTCGCCACCTAAATATTTATTTTGGGGAAATTTAGGAAACCCTGACTCGTTGCCTAAGGCCACGTGTCCGTCATCACCAAAGTTGCCTCGGCTCAGGAACTTGGGTACGATTGGGGAAGGTCACTTCGTGAGCACCCCCGCTCGCCCGATCAAAGATCGGCTCTACTAACCATGATATCAAGTTTTGACAACATTATGTGCTCTTATTCCGGTTATTAGCCTAGAATTACTATGTGATGTGCACAGCATACAAATATAGACCGGATCGCCTGAATTGGAACAAAACATCTCATGTTTGTTTTGAAAAGTGGTTTGAGATTGCTACTCGCAAGTAGGCTAAGACACGGATTTGCCACCCTCAAGTGGGCTTAGAAACCATGATTTTACCACTCTCAGGTGGGCTTAAAACTCGCAGTCGATGAATTGTTCCAATCCAAATAACCCAACCTTCACCCACAGGCATTCATGCAATTATATCATATAAACACATAGCCTTATGGTAAGCATGCTATCATGGCAGTCACCCACACACATGCATGGATGTTAAAGTATAAGCGCTTACCGAGTACTCCAAGCCAAAACAAAAGCTATGTTAGAAATCCATGCATGATCCTAACTATGCTGAAATGCCTAATGCAACACAGGCAGGAATGCAACTACAATAGGCTCGGCTATTCTAAAGATGGCATGCGAAATGGTACAACTAACAAGTATTCAACTCGGAATTGAAATATAGTGCAGTTAGTATGATGCGCCGAGCCCGGTGCATGCAAGACAGATGAATGGATGCAAACATGTGAGCATAAGTATGCTAATTGAAACATGCCCTAAACTAACCATCATAAGCTGGTAAATGAAAGGGAGAAAGACGTGGGGTTGGAAGACATACATCACACACACGCACACTTATTACACAATTGTGCCCTCACTCGGAGGGTCCAAATAAATAATACCGTCCGAATAAATAATTACAGTCTGAATAAATAATTAAATAATACAAAACCCTAATTAATTAACAAATTAACTAGGAAAGCAAATAAATTAGCGTGCAAGTCTATGGACCGCCCTAGCTCTGCTCCGAATGATGAAAGATACATGCATGCTCGAGTCGCCTCGTCGGAAAATTCCTCGCGATGCCCCGATTTGCCTCTGTTTGCAATTAATCCCGGAATGTTGTACAAAGCTCTAGAAGGCTGCTGATTTCTGGTTTGCTGCAACAGAGAGCAAGAAAGGGGCATGGCAAAGTATTTTCACATATGTATGCACACCTCGATCCTCGTGCCACCAATCACGCATCTCGATGCATGATGGCCGAGGAGTCGAATTGCACGACTCGATGTGAAATGAATGCACATATAAGCAAGTAAAGCCAACAACTCTATCATGGACAGTCAAGAGTGTCGGCGACCGAGAACCGAGGCACGTTTCGTCACTTGGAGTACGAAACGTCCCTCATTTCCCGTGTTCGGACTAAACCCTACTCCAAACACAAAGCAATGAGATGGCATACACAATGCGACTAACATGCAACCTAGCATACGCAATGCTATGGGCTAAAATGGCATACACAATGTACGTGACATAACATGGCATACACAATGCACTTACGAAGACTATCATGCACACATGAACTAAATGGCATATACAAATGCAAGATAGACTTACACCAATATGAGTGGACCTCAGCCACACTCACATCAATGGCCATATGATGAAAATGAGACAACCGAAATACATGCAAGCATGCACGAATCCAATGGACCGATCCTAAGCCACAACATGCAACTCTAACTAAGCATGGCAAAGGATGAAATATGGCATACAAGCATACATTTTCCAGCTCTGAAATATGATGTACAATGGTCCCGAATCATGCAAATATGTTACCTAATGCATGCTAGATGGCCCGGATACCGAAACTAGTGAAGTGCGTTACACTAGAGGTACACAAAGCAATGCACGAATGGCAAAACCAACCCCAAACAGACCCTAGGCAGGTCTGAAACAGTGGGAAAATGGCTAAAAATGATGGTTCAAAGCGCATGGAAATGAAGCTCATTCAATGGTCCGAAAACAAGGCATTCATGCACAACTCTCAAGCACACTTAAAGAGGAGAAAACATGAGGATATGGCATTCACATAGGCTCTAAAATATGATGCAAAATGACCCCAAAGCATGAAAACACCTCAGTGTATGCATGCAATAGACCTCAAATCTCAAAGCTGGGCAAGTGTATTGAACTACAAGCATGCAAAACAAACATCATTCAACCATGAGACCTGAAAAAAGAGCTAGGGCAGTCCAAAATATGCACAAAATCAGTTTAAGGCAAGGCCAAAAAGTGCTAAAATCAAGGGTCAACAAAGCATGCAAAATAAGCTAGTGAACCATGATTTGCACTACAACTATATGAAGCACATGAGAGCTCACCAAACAGCCAAAAATAGAAGTATTCCATGCCAAATAATGCCCAAAAACCCACTGAAACTCAGCCAATGCATGCAAGAATGATGTGTCCCTTTGAAAGGCCAATAAGAGGGTTGTTCTACACATACAAGATAGACATACAAAATGGCAAAACCACCTCTGGAAAGAGATTATGAGGGCCCTAAAACTCACTAAAAAGGGCCTAAAATTAGTCTAGGAAGCATGCAAGTGAAGGCCCCTTTGAAAGGCCTTGAAGAAGATTACTCTACACATGCATAATAGACATGTAATATGGCAAAACACCTCAGGACAAAGGTCATGCAGGTCACAAAACTCATCAAAAATGGCCTGGAGCATGGTTTTGAAACATGAAAATAGCGGCTCCTTTGGAAGGCCAACAAAGCTAGTAAAGAGAACAAGGGGTGAGAGGGTCACCCCTCTCTGATTTTGAAGCTCAAAGACACATGTTAGCCACTGAAAATCCATTGGATTTCAGTGGCTAAAAGGCCAAACCAAGGCCAACACAAATGCTCTAAAGCATAGCTCAAAGCATGAGGAAATGAAGCATGCAAGGGGGTAGATGACCCCCAACAGAAAAATGTCCTTAATCAAACTTGAAGAGGAGCTCAAAATAAGAATTTTTTTAGTTTATGACAAATCCTAAATATGCTTGAAAACTAGGCTAAGATATGAAGCAAAACAATGCTACAAAGAGGGAAATAGAGACTTACCCTTGTAGAGAAGACCTCCAGCAGCTTCTGGACCAAAGTAGCAAACCTTTAACCTCTGAAAACCAGCTCCAAAGTGCTTGGATGGATGGTGGAAGGTTAAGCTAAGGGTTGGTGTGCAAAGGGCCAAGAACTATGGAGCTTTTGAGCACAAAAGAGAGAGATATAGAAAGGTGTATAGGTTTTGCCTTCCAAGAAGTTCTGAACCCTTGCAATGGAAGAGGTCCTCTTCCTTTATAGAGGAGAGGGGCTAAAGCTTCTCAAAGAAGCTTAAAAGCTAGTTTAAACGTGAATGGAGGATGCATTCTAAGGCTTCCAGCTGGCACAGCTGGCTTCAGCTCATTGAGACAAAAAAGTAGAAGGCTGGCCGACCAGTTAAGGTGGTCGGCCGACCACTCCCCCTGGTCGGCCGACCAGGGGTCAAAAGGTTCAAGCAAAAAGGTGGTGTAGACACCCTATTTTTGACCGTCCTTGAGACTTGGACGTCACCGTTTGAACATTCGGTGATCATCCTTGTTTGTGTTCATCTTGAGTTCCCGGAGGTCTCAGCCACGCGCCTTGCCTCAAGACCTCTCAACTCGACTGTTTTGTGTTTGGTTTTGCACCAAACACTTGTGTTTTACTTTTGAGGGGCAGGGAATGGCTTGTTGGCCATCCCCACACCTCACCAGCCATGGCTTGAGGCCACCGGCCATTGTTTTGTTTCCATCGGCCAAATGTTTGGCCGACCGGCACTCTTTGTGGTCGGCCGACCATTGTTTTGGCCAATTTTTCTTTTTTGGCTGGCCGATCACTGTGCATCTGCTTTTGCAAATATTTTTATGCCAGCTGTGCTAGCTGGCATACACTTTGCCCCCCTCCATACACGTGTATGGAGGGATTTCACTCTTGCTTAGCTTGTTTTGTAAGCTTTGCAAGAGTGAAGCTCTATAAAGAGGAGGCCTTCTCCTCCCTCCAAAAGGTTACAAAAAGTTCCAGAGAGGGTCTGAGATTAGGGTTTAGGATTTGTATCTCTCTATCTCTATATCTCCCTCTCTTTTTGCCTTTGTGTGTGTTTGTTCTTAGATTTGCACTAAGGCACCTACCATTACACTATACCTTGGTTTCTGAGGTGCAAAAGGTTTGTTTTCAAAGTTTTGAGCTGGTTTTGAGCTAAGGAAGGCTGTTGGAGCTCCATCCTTGAAGGGGTCCATAAGGGTAAGATTCTTGCTCTTTATTTCCCATTTTTGCATAGCCTTTTAACCTACCTTGCATCTGTTTTTAGACTTTGTGTATAACTAATAAAAGTCTTGCTTTTGAGTGCTCTATAATAGTTGTTTAAGGTCACTTTGTTGTTTGGGGTTGTTTGACCCCTCTTAGGCCTTGTTTTGCCCCCATTTTGTGCTATTTTGGTGAGCTCCGGGACCACCTTGTCTTGGCCTCCTCACCACTGAAATCCAGAGGGATTTCAGTGGTGGGGATGGTGCTTTAAGGTCCTGACAAGGAGAGGGCCATCCCCTCTCCTTGTTGCCTTCAATGTTGGCCATTTTAGCCTCATGTGTGAGCATCTTGTTTAAGTGCATGTTGGCCATGTCTTAAGTGTTATTTGTGCTTATTTTTCCATGATATAGCACTGTTTTTAATTGGTTTAGACACACCATGCTTGCTTTGCATACTTGTCTTGTAATGCCATGAATTGCCTTAACATGTGCCTAGCATTTAGACTACCATGCTCACTTATTTTGGCCTAGCTTTGTGAAGCTTTTATGCATGTTTTAATATGCCTAAGGTCTGTTTGTGGTTGTTTTGGCCATCCATGACACGCTTTGTAGAGCCACTTTGCATTTTGGCTCGTTAGCCTTGGGTGTGTGAGTGTTGAGCATGCATTACTTGGCTTGTTTTCAGTGGTTTGGCACCACTTATAGCATCATTTCAGTCCTTGTGGTATGCTTGTATGCTTGCATTTGATGCCCCTTTAATGCTTTAAAAGGCTTGTGTCTTATGCTCCATGTTTGGACCTTTATGTATGCTTCCATGTTTAGACCATTTAGAGGCCATCTATGTGTGCCCTTGACCTTGTTTTGGTCTACCTTGAGGTGGTTTTGAGTCCCCTTGGCCCTTTGAGGCTTGGTTGGCATGGCCATGGTTTAAGCCCCTTGGCTTGCCTTGAGTTTTGGACATTATTGCGTGTTATGCTTGTCTTGTTAAGTTGGTTTGGCACCCTTTTCTAACATGATTTTCAGAGCGTTATATGCATGCCATTTGCCCTTGTTTATCCCTTTTAAGTGTGCTTAAAAGTTGCTTCTTTATGCCTAAGTGTTGGACCATGTTTGCATGCATGTTTGTATGTGTTTTGGCCTTCATTTCCTTGGCATTGGGCCACTATTTTGGGCTTGTTTGAGAGCTTCCTAAACTAGTTTAAGACCATCCTCTGCATATTGTTGCATGCTCGTATTGTGTGTTGTTGCATACTTGACCTATCGCATCTGTTGCATGCTTGAATCACATCGTATTTAGCATGCATTCTTCCTTTTGTCTTGGTTTCTTAATATGTTACGTGTCTTGCATGTTTGCATGTTGGCACTGCATCTTGCATGCTTGTTAGCTTGCATATATTGTTACATGCCTTGTATGCTTGTTTGCTTAGGTTGCGTGCATAGTGCACATTACTTGCTTGCATCATCATGTTGCATACTTAGCTCGCATGCCTAGATTGTATTGCATTGAGCACGCATGCCTTGCCTCTTGAAATCACCATGATAGAGGTTGAGCCTTATGTGTTTATTTGGTTTGCATTTCATTTGATATTGAAATGGCACACTTGGTTTCTTGGGCCATCACGCATGGAAATGCGCGATTGGTGGTCCGAGAATCAAGGACCATCCTCCTTCGAGTCATGAACATGATAAGGAGGGTGTTGGTGCACACATTTGCTTGAAATGCATTGCCATGCCATGTTTGCCCTCTGCTGTTGTCGAAACAGGTTCCTACAGGAAGATATGGCCGGTCGGCCATCTCCAGTGCCGGCCGGCTATCCGTTTCTGGCCGATGGCTTCATAGATGGTCGATGACCACTTCTCCATGGCCGGTGATCATTCCACATGGCCGGTGGCACCCCACAGTGTTCAGAAAGCATTCCTTGGGACTTGTGCAGTCTTCAGAGGAGAGAAACAGTGCAAACAGAGGCAGCTTGTGCATGGTGGTGGATTTCCGAGCGGAGCCGAGCATACGTGCATTGGACCCTCTTCTCGAGGCTGTTTTATTGCTTTATTAGCTTAGTTAATTTGCTTAACTAGTTAATTGGTTTGTAACTATTTAATTAGCTTGTTAGTTAGTTAAATTGTATTATTCTTTCGGTCCCTCCGAGCGAGGGCGAATTTGTAATAAGTGTGTGTGCGTGTGATGCATGTCTTCCACCCCCCCACTTCTTTCTCCCTTTTACTTACCTGCTTTTGATGGTTAGTATTAGGGCATATTTAATTTAGCATCCTTATGCTATGCATGCGTGCATCATTCATCAGTATTGCATGCACCGGACTCGGCGCATCATACTAATTGCATAGTATTTCAAATCTAACTTGAATACATGTTATCTGTGCATTTCACATACCATCCTAGGATTAGCCGAGCCTATTCTACTTGCATTTTGTATGCGATGCATTAGCCACTTAACATGGACTTGGATCATACATTGATTGCTAACAAATTCTTTGTTTTGGCTTGGAGTACTAGGTAAGCATTTACGCTTTAGCATCCTTGCATGCGTGTGAGTGATTGCCATGACAGCATGCTTACCATGAGGCTATATGCTTATGTGATGTAAATTGCCTAAATGCCTGTGGGTGAAGGTTGGATTGTTTGAGTTGGAACGACTCATTGAAATCCGTGTTTTAGCCTACTCGCGAGTAGCAAATTTCAAACCATTTTCCAAACGAGCGGATATGCGATGCTTTGTTCCAAATTAGGCGATCTAGTCTATACTTTTGTGCTGTGCGCATCACGTAGTAAATCTAGGCTAAGAACCGGAATAAGAACACATAACGTTTTCAAAACTAGATATCATGGTTAGTAGAGGCCGATCTTTGATTAGGCGAGCGGGGGTGCTCATAGCTGACCTTCCCCAATCGTACCCAAGTTCCCGAGCCGAGGCAACTTTGGTGATGACGGACACGTGGCCTTAGGCAAACGAGTCAGGGTTTCCTAAATTCCCCCATAAAAAATATTTAGGTGGCGACTCTGTATCTGGCAAAGCAATCCATGTTTGGCATTTCTTTCAAAAAATCTGTTTTCAAAAATGATTTGCCGGATTTGGACTCTTTGGTGATTTATCAATCTCGCATTTCACTTTGGGGGATCAGATTAAGAACCGTGACTATTTGAGTCCGAACTGTAGCATGAGGCCCACGAGGGCGCGTCTACAATTTCTGGTGACTCTGTTGGGGAGTTAGAGAGCTTGACTCGAACTCATGATATCTTGTTTTGATTACACTTATGTGTTTCTTTGCATTGCATTTGCATTGGTGCGCCTAAGTCACTGTGTTTGCCGTCTGCTATTCCTGAACAGTTTGCCGGAGGCTCGCTTTGAGAAGCGTACCATAAGGCTGACCGGTTATGGGCTCTGCCATGATGGGAACACAAACCCTGGTTGTCACCGGGGCACCCTTTTCACCATTCGACCTAGTGCATGTTCGGAATCCATAGTGACCATTCCAAGCTAGGATAGGTTGCTACCCGATTATAGGTTGTTTGAAACCACTGCGTGCGTAGTAAAACCCTAGTTCCTGACAAAATAGGACAGGGAAACCCTACCCCAAAATAGGGGTGTTTTGGCTCTTGCTTGCTTGTTATGTGCTTTATGAGTTGACCTCTCCAGGGAATGCATATATCAGTTTGCAAGTCTGAGTATCAGGCCTGAGGTCATCAGTATCGGAATTTGAGAATCAGTTATATCTGCAGGTATCAGATTCAGTTTTTGGGCAGTGATTTTGGGGAATAGTGATCGGTAGTAAAGTACAGTTATTTAGTTAGGCTTGTGTCTGTTCTGATTAGGCCGAAATGCTGCGTGTTTTCTCTTCCAGTTCAGAGATTTAGTGCAGAATAGCCAGTGGTCTCCTTTGCTGAGGCAAGATAGACATCTGATCCATCATCTCCGTTCAGTTCAAGAGGACTTATGATGACCCAAAGTTCAGAGGAAATAGTGGTTATGGCAGCCGCATTGGATCAAGGAATCATCCTACAGAATGAAACCAATGTTGATGTACCGCATCCGCCCAGGTCGCCTGTCGCACGCCCAATCTGGGAACCCCAGTTGTATCAGGCTCATGAGCCCACCACGTTTGAGTTAATGGGAATGATCGGCGATCTTTAGCGATCTGTGGCTGATCTCGCCTACGGAATGTCGGCTTCGCCACCAACCCCATCCTACGCCGAAAATTTTGTACCGCAGGAGCCCCCACTACTGGGGCGGATTGTGATCGAGCTCAGCCAACCTGAGGTTGCCTCAAGCTATAGTAATGATGTGTCAACAACAACCGGGTTTCGCTCTGATATAGCAACCCAAACCCTCGATTAAGTTGAGGCCAGAGGTAAGAATAAAGTGGGAACAGATGCTGATCCCATTGAACAACTGCTGTGGGAAGTCGAGGCTTTGAAAGCCGGGGGATTAAATAAACAGCAAATATTCGCAGTGGTGACTAAAGCTGTGGATGATGCTTTCCCCACTCCAACCGAAAGGAGTTCCCGCCAGGCAGAAAATCGGGACAGGCCCCGTCATGCCAGAACAGTTCCCTCCAATCCCAACTCTGCACCGGGGAAGGATCAGAAAGTCAAGGTGGCACCTGCCGATCCTTTTGCCAGTGCGTTCGGCAAAAGTCAGCAAACTTTGAAGTATCTGCACCGAGGGCGCAGAGTCTTCCACGCACTCTACATGCCTTTGTCTAGGGCGCTCCAGATCCTTGCTGAGAGGGGGCACCTTAAACCCCTCGAACCTCAGCCTCTCCCAAAGAATCTCCCTCCCACACATGATGCTGCCTTGTACTGTGCGTACCACCAGCAAATCGGTCATTGCACCGACAACTATTTTCGTCTTCGTCACGAAGTGCAAGATTTGATCGACAATGAGGTCATCCTCCCACCCACCTCAGCAAAGTCTGTCACCGCTGAGTTGTTAGATTTCGAGGATACTGCGAGTATGTGATCAGAAGTTGGACCACCTGCGGGCGGCACTCGGTGTATCTCAGATGTGGCATCTGGCACGCACTGTTTTGAGCATTCGCGAATGCTATTTTTTTTATAATTTTTGGCTTGGGTGTTGAGCCAGTTCTTTGGTTTTGTTTTGAGTCTGTCTCATTGTCTTGAGTCAGTCTTTTTGCTTAAGGGTCTGTATTATTGTAGCGAGTCAGTCCCATTGTATAGAAATCAGGTGATTCCAGGGTTGTTGCCTAGGATACCATGCTTTTGTAATTATCTTTTTGCTTTCTTTTGAGTCTGTCTCTGCTGTGGAGCCAGTTGCAACCGGAGGATCTGAATGAAACAGCTGCGGCTATCATGTTTCCGTGCCTACTGCTACTTTGAGCTAGTTGTGCTAGAGAATTTGAATGGAACGGCAGCGCATTTTACTTGCTCTTTTGTGCCTATAAGTCATTGAATTGACCTAAGTTTTTCAAAACTTTTTTTACACTGTGGTGATGAAAATGAAGAGGAAGGAATTCCTCGGGTTTTGCAAAATTTGATCAACTGAGAGAAAGAGAGGCATGCTAAGCCCTTAATGAATGAAATTATGTTTGTTAACATGAGTACTGGGAAGGATCCTGGCTTGATCCAGATCGGTTCCACACTATCTTCAGCGCGAGCGATTTGTCGCTTTCTTAAAAACTTTCAAAAGCAAAATGTTTTGCGCAGTCCTGCGAAGACCTGTGTGGAATCGCTCTTGAGATTGTGCAGCTTAGGATCGCTCTCAGCCTCGAGACTTGAGCCCTTGCTTTCAAACCTTGGACCTTGGTTTCAGACTGATCAACGATCAACCGCGATGTAAGGCCTGTGTGGCTAGATTTGAAGCAGCCCTCGAACAAGAGGCACCAAAGTCAGATCAAGAAGATCAGATGTCTCCAAAAGAAGCTTGTAAAGCTAAATCAGAAGCACCCCTCAAACAAGGGGCAAAAATGTCTGACGTGCTCGAAGAGCCGAAGATGAAACCTTCTGAAAATCAATACAACAGCCACTCTTCTGGATTCAGATGACTTCAGGATCTCAAAACCATTTGGTATGGACAAAGCTACACTTTTACCCTTGAGAGGCTCAATGGGCCGAAAACCTGGAAGGGCGACCCAGGCAAAAGTTAGAGCAAGAAAAAATACAAAAAAGAGAAAAATGAAAAAGAAAAGAAAAAAAAAAAGAAAAGATAAAAAAGAAGAAAAGAAATGAAAAGAGAAAAGAAAAACAAAGCTCGCAAGGTTGAAAACCCAGAAGGGCGACCTTGGCAAAAGTTAAAGCATGGTGAGGGTTAATACACGAGTGTACCTTAATCGGAACTACGTAAGGCTTTATTCCCATGATTGGGATACGTAGGCAACTTCATCCTGAAGTCCAGCCACAAACACTTCCAAATCAAGTGTGTCCATGTAATGGTTTTAATCATCCTTGCCTTCTCTGAATCTGATAGTTCGGTTGTGACAACCGGAACTACGTAAGGCTTGATTCCCATGTTTGGGATACGTAGGCAACTTCATCCTGAAGTCCAGCCACACGCACTTTCAAGTGACTGTGTCCATATATTGGTTTTGACCATCTTCGTCTTCTCTATATCCGAGAGACAAGGGGCAACTTTCCGTTGCCATGAGTTGCCATTCAAACCAGGGGCAACTTTTCGTTGCCATGCAGCTCTCTTCAAGCAAGGGGCCATCTTGCCTCCGATCCGAGGTTGCGCATCTCGAGGGTAGGTTCCGTACCCGTTGAGCACTAACCGTTTTGCAAAAATAGTTTTTGAAATTTTTTTACTGAGGTTGACTAATTTCTCAAAAAATATTTTATTTCCTAAAACTGGACCATTTCTTGGACCCGAAAAAAGAAAATTTTCAGTGCTCATAGCCTGACTTGCATGATTTCAAATCAAAAATCGAACAAGTGTGTTAATCTAACTCTCATCTTGGTCACAATTGTTTTAGTAGAAAACGAAAACAAAAAAAATGGTCAAAATGATGAACTAGGGGCGCAGTTGACTCAGGTGTTCTGTCTTTCCCCCATCGTCAACATACTTGCCAGAAGGGCACTCCACCTGCCAACGAAGGGCACAACTGAGGTTAACAACAAAGGGCTGAAAGCTCTCAACATCCTCCGAGCAACGAGATATCAAACCAAGTGCGAAGCACGAATTGGAATGGATCAGAATACTTCGTTCCCTCAGCCGGGGCATCGACTAAACGCCACCAAAAAAAAAAAAGAAGCTGTGAGCTAACAGTGTTGGGCATGAACCCACTACCCCTAGTTTATCCACCGACCATATCTGGGGAGGGATGAAAAATGAGAGATTAAAGAATAGAGAGGCGTAAGTTGAGAGAAAAGTGAGAAAAAGGGTTTTGAGAAAAGAAAAAACCGAGCCTGAGGGCCGAGTGATGTGAGAGTCACAAATAAGAAAGGGTGGGAACAATACCCGGAAAAACTGGCTCCTCGTGATTTGAGGTCTCTCGTCTCAGTAACACGTCTGTGTGTCCTGTCTTTTGCTTTGTTTGTCTCAATTCTTGTCTGGAGTTGTACCCGAGCGTGTCTCGTTGTGTTTAGGTTGTTTACCTTTTGTTTTTTTCTTCGTTGTTGAGTCGTTTTCGTTGTGTTCAGTCATAAGCTCAATACCCGGTTGAAAACCCTTTCCTAAAAATCATTTTGTGCGCTCAAAGTGCTGTGCCATTCTCCACATTTGTGCAAAGCATGATTTGGTTCTTTTGTAAAACCACAGGGGTTCAACCCCGGGTCACTTGGAAACAGTGAACGTATGGGTTCCGAATTGCGTCTGAGTGTGTTTCAGCTTCAGCAGATTCCACCTTTGTATCCCGTCTTTTCAAGATTGAATTGTTTGTTCATAATGGGCCGTGTGCAAATGAACAGAATACTGTGTTACGGGCTTTGAGTTCAGAATGAGCAGTGTTCAGAATGAGCTGTGTGTATGAGCTGTGTATCAGGTAAACCAAGCGTAGTGTTATGGGTTGTGTGTTCAAAATGAGCAGTGGGTTGTTTGAGTTGTTTTGCCGTTGGCCGGTTCCTCATTTGATTATTACGATGCAAGTGTTTCAATTTTCAAACAAAAGATCGATCTCACTCACAATGTTATGTAATATGATGCAACGCAATGTGAAGTATGAAATGTACAAGTGTAACACTATTCCAGGCAAAAAGTTTGTTTCATTTCATCATTTTTCAAATACATAGCTTTGGAG
>JAPPVO010005561.1:0-18023 GCA_030407325.1 Camellia japonica | reverse complement strand
GCGATGCGCAAAACAGGACGACGCGCAAAATAACGCGAGTGTAAACTGCACAAAACAGTGCGACGCGCAAAATAGCGCGAGTGATAAAGTACACATAACAGTACGATGCGCAAAATAGGACGACGCGCAAAATAACGCGAGTGTAAACTGCACAAAACAGTGCGATGCGCAAAATAGCGCGAGTGATACACTGCACAAAACAGTGCGATGCGCAAAAATAACGCGAGTGTAAACTGCACAAAACAGTGCGATGCGGAAAATAGCGCGAGTGATAAACTGCACAAAACTGTGCGATACGCAAAATAGCGCGAGTTATAAACTGCACAAAACAGTGCGATGCGCAAAATAGCACGAGTGATAAACTGCACAAAACAGTGCGATGCGCAAAATAACGCGAGTGTAAACTGCACAAAACAGTGCGATGCGCAAAATAGCGCGAGCGATAAACTGCACAAAACTGTGCGATGCGCAAAATAGCGCGAGTGATAAACTATACAAAACAGTGCGATGCGCAAAATGGCCCGAGTGATAAACTGCACAAAACAACGCGATGCGGAAAACAGGACGACGCGCAAAATAACGCAAGTGTAAACTGCACAAACAGTGCGCTGCGCAAAATAGCGCGAGTGATACACTGCACAAAACAGTGCGATGCGCAAAAATAACGCGAGTGTAAACTGCACAAAACAGTGCGATGCGGAAAATAGCGCGAGTGATAAACTGCACAAAACTGTGCGATACGCAAAATAGCGCGAGTTTAAACTGCACAAAACAGTGCGATGCGCAAAATAGCACGAGTGATAAACTGCACAAAACAGTGCGATGCGCAAAATAACGCGAGTGTAAACTGCACAAAACAGTGCGATGCGCAAAATAGCGTGAACGATAAACTGCACAAAACTGTGCGATGCGCAAAATAGCGCGAGTGATAAACTGTACAAAACAGTGCGATGCGCAAAATGGCCCGGGTGATAAACTGCACAAAACAACGCGATGCGGAAAACAGGACGACGCGCAAAATAACGCAAGTGTAAACTGCACAAACAGTGCGATGCGCAAAATAGCGCGAGTGATAAATTGCACAAAACAGTGCGATGTGCAAAATAACGCGAGTGATAAACTGCACAAAACAGTGTGATGCGCAAAATAACGCGAGTGTAAATTGCACAAAACAGTGCGATGCGCAAAATAGCGCGAGCGATAAACTGCACAAAACTGTGCGATGCGCAAAATAGCGCGAGTGATAAACTGTACAAAACAATGCGATGCGCAAAATGGCCCGAGTGATAAACTGTACAAAACAGTGCGATGCGCAAAATAGGACGACGCGCAAAATAACGCAAATGTAAACTGCACAAAACAGTGCGATGCGCATAATAGCGCGAGTGATGAACTGCACAAAACAACGCGATGCGCAAAATAGGACGACGCGCAAAATAACGCGGGTGTAAACTGCACAAAACAGTGCGATGCGCAAAATAGCGCGAGTGATAAACTACAAAAACAGTGCGATGCGCAAAATAGGACGACGCGCAAAACAACGCGAGTTTAAACTGCACAAAACGGTGCAATGCACAAAATAGCGCGAGTGATAAACTGCACAAAACAGTGCGATGAGCAAAATAGCGCGAGTGGTAAACTGTACAAAACAGTTCGATGCGCAAAATAGCGCGAGTCCTAAAATGCACAAAACTGTGGGATGCGCAAAATAGCGCGAGTCATAAACAGCACAAAACTGTGCGATGCGCAAAGTGGCGCGAGTCATAAACTGCACAAAACAGCGCGATGCGCAAAATAGGACGACGTGCAAAATAACGCGAGTGTATACTGCACAAAATAGTGCGATGCGTAAAATAGCGCGAGTGATAAACTGCACAAAACAGTGCGATGTGCAAAATAGGACGACGCGCAAAATAACGCGAGTGTAAACTGCACAAAACAGTGCGATGCATAAAATCGCGCGTGTGATAAACTGCACAAAACAGCGCCATGCGCAAAATGGCGCGAGTGATAAACTGCACAAAACAGCGCAATGCGCAAAACAGGACGACGCGCAAAATAACGCGAGTGTAAACTGCACAAAACAGTGCGATGGGCAAAATAGCGCGAGTGATAAACTGCACAAAACAGTGCGATGCGCAACATAGGACGACGCACAAAACAACGCGAGTGTAAACTGCACAAAACAGTGCGTTGCGCAAAATAGCACGAGTGATAAACTGCACAAAACAGTGCGACGCGCAAAATTGCGCGAGTGATAAACTGCACAAAACAGTGCGATGCGCAAAACAGGACGACGCGCGAAATAACGCGAGTGTAAACTGCATAAAACAGTGCGATGCGCAAAATAGCGTGAGTGATAAACTGCAAAAAACAGTGCGATGCGCAAAATAGCGCGAGTGATAAACTGCACAAAACGGTGCGATGCCCAAAATGGCACGAGTGATAAACTGCACAAAATAGCGTGATGCGCAAAACAGGACGACGGGCAAAATAACGCAAATGTAAACTGCACAAAACAGTGCGATGCGCAAAATAGCGCGAGTGATAACAGTGCGACGCGCAAAACAGGACGACGCGCAAAATAACGCGAGTGTAAACTGCACAAAACAGTGCGATGCGGAAAATAGCGCGAGTGATAAACTGCACAAAACTGTGCGATACGCAAAATAGCGCGAGTTATAAACTGCACAAAACAGTGCGATGCGCAAAATAGGACGACGCGCAAAATAACGCGAGTGTAAACTGCACAAAACAGTGCGATGTGCAAAATAGCGCGAGTGATAAACTGCACAAAACAGTGCGATGCGCAAAATAGGACGATGCGCAAAATAACGCGAGTGTGAACTGCACAAAACAGTGCGATGCGCAAAATTGCGCGAGTGATAAACTACACAAAACAGTGCGATGCGCAAAATAGGACGACGCGCAAAATAACGCGCGTGTAAACTGCACAAAACAATGCGATGCGCGAAATTGCGCGAGTGATAAACTGCACAAAACAGTGCGATGCGCAAAATTGCGCGAGTGATAAACTCCAAAAAACTGTGCGATGCGCAAAATAGGACGACGCGCAAAATAACGCGAGTGTAAACTGGGCAAAACAGTGCGATGTGCAAAATAGCACGAGTGATAAACTGCACAAAACAGTGCGATGCGCAAAATAACGCGAGTGTAAACTGCACAAAGCTGTGCGATGCGCAAAATAGCGCGAGTGATAAATTGCAGAAAACAGTGCGATGCGCAAAATGGCCCGAGTGATAAACCGCACAAAACAACGCGATGCGGAAAACAGGACGACGCGCAAAATAACGCAAGTGTAAACTGCACAAACAGTGCGATGCGCAAAATAGCGCGAGTGATAAATTGCACAAAACAGTGCGATGCGCAAAATAACGCGAGTGTAAACTGCGCAAAACAGTGCGATGCGCAAAATAGCGCGATTGATAAACTGCACAAAACAGTGCGATGCGCAAAATAACGCGAGTGTAAACTGCACAAAACGGTGCGATGCGCAAAATAGCGCGAGTGATAAACTGCACAAAACTGTGCGATGCGCAAAATAGCGCGAGTGATAAACTGCACAAAACAGCGCGATGCGCAAAATGGCGCGAGTGATAAACTGCACAAAACAGCGCGATGCGCAAAATGGCGCGAGTGATAAACTGCACAAAACAGTGCGATGCGCAAAACAGGACGACGCGCAAAATAACGCGAGTGTAAACTGCACAAAACAGTGCGATGCGCAAAATAGCGCGAGTGATAACAGCGCGATGCGCAAAACAGGACGACGCTCAAAATAACGCGAGTGTAAACTGCACAAAACAGTGCGATGCGCAAAATAGCGCGAGTGATAAAGTACACATAACAGTACGATGCGCAAAATAGGACGACGCGCAAAATAACGCGAGTGTAAACTGCACAAAACAGTGCGATGCGCAAAATAGCGCGAGTGATACACTGCACAAAACAGTGCGATGCGCAAAAATAGCGCGAGTGATAAACTGCACAAAAGAGTGCAATGCGCAAAATGGCGCGAGTGCTAAACTGCACAAAACAACGCGATGCGCAAAACAGGATGACGCGCAAAATAATGCGAGTCTAAACTGCACAAAACTGTGCGATGCGCAAAATAGCGCGAGTGATAAACTACACAAAACAGTGCGATGCGCAAAATAGGACGACGCGCAAAATAACGCGAATGTAAACTGCACAAAACAGTGCGATGCGCATAATAGCGCGAGTGATAAACTGCACAAAACAACGCGATGCGCAAAATAGGACGACGCGCAAAATAACGAGGGTGTAAACTGCACAAAACAATGTGATGCGCAAAATAGCGCGAGTGATAAACTACAAAAACAGTGCGATGCGCAAAATAGGACGACGCGCAAAACAACGCGAGTTTAAACTGCACAAAACAGAGCAATGCACAAAATAGCGCGAGTGATAAACTGCACAAAACAGTGCAATGCGCAAAATAGCGCGAGTGGTAAACTGTACAAAACAGTTCGATGCGCAAAATAGCGCGAGTCCTAAAATGCACAAAACTGTGGGATGCGCAAAATAGCGCGAGTCATAAACAGCACAAAACTGTGCGATGCGCAAAGTGGCGCGAGTCATAAACTGCACAAAACAGCGCGATGCGCAAAATAGGACGACGTGCAAAATAGGACGACGTGCAAACTAACGCGAGTGTAAACTGCACAAAATAGTGCGATGCGCAAAATAGCGCGAGTGATAAACTGCACAAAACAGTGCGATGTGCAAAATAGGACGACGCGCAAAATAACGTGAGTGTAAACTGCACAAAACAGTGCGATGCGCAAAATCGCGCGAGTGATAAACTGCACAAAACAGCGCCATGCGCAAAATGGCGCGAGTGATAAACTGCACAAAACAGCGCAATGCGCAAAACAGGACGACGCGCAAAATAATGCGAGTGTAAACTGCACAAAACAGTGCGATGCGCAACATAGGACAACGCACAAAATAACGCGAGTGTAAACTGCACAAAACAGTGCGTTGCGCAAAATAGCACGAGTGATAAACTGCACAGAACAGTGCGACGCGCAAAATTGCGCGAGTGATAAATTGCACAAAACAGTGCGATGCGCAAAATAGGACGACGCGCGAAATAACGCGATTGTAAACTGCACAAAACAGTGCGATGCGCAAAATAGCGTGAGTGATAAACTGCAAAAAACAGTGCGATGCGTAAAATAGCGCGAGTGATAAACTGCACAAAACGGTGCGATGCCCAAAATGGCACGAGTGATAAACTGCACAAAACAGCGTGATGCGCAAAACAGGACGGCGGGCAAAATAACGCGAATGTAAACTGCACAAAACAGTGCAATGCGCAAAATAGCGCGAGTGATAACAGTGCGACGCGCAAAACAGGACGACGCGCAAAATAACGCGAGTGTAAACTGCACAAAACAGTGCGATGCGCAAAATAGCGCGAGTGATAAACTACACAAAACAGTGCGATGCGCAAAATAGGACGACGCGCAAAATAACGCGTGTGTAAACTGCACAAAACAGTGCGATGCGCAAAATAGCGCGAGTGATAAACTGCACAAAATAGTGCAATGCGCAAAATGGCGAAAGTGATAAACTGCACAAAACCGCGCGATGCGCAAAACAGGATGACGCGCAAAATAACGCGAGTGTAAACTGCACAAAACAGTGCGATGTGGAAAATAGCGGGAGTGATAAACTGCACAAAACAGTGCGATGCGCAAAAATAGTGCGAGTGATAAACTGCACAAAATAGGGTGATGCGCAAAATGGCGCAGTGATAAACTGCACAAAACAGCGCGATGCGCAAAACAGGACGACGCGCAAATTGACGCGAGTGCAAACTGCACAAAACAGTGCGATGCGCCAAATAGCGAGAGTGATAAACTGCACAAAACAGTGCGATCCGCAAAATAGGACGACGCGCAAAATAACGCGAGTGTAAACTACACAAAACAGTGCGATGCGCAAAATAGCGCGTGTGGTAAACTGCACAAAACAATGCGTTGCGCAAAATATCGCGAGTGATAAACTGCACAAAATAGTGCGATGCGCAAAATGGCGAAAGTGATAAACTGCACAAAACAGCGCGATGCGCAAAACAGGACGACGCGCAAAATAACGCGTGTGTAAACTGCACAAAACAGTGCGATGCGCAAAATAGCGGGAGTGATAAACTGCACAAAACAGTGCGATGGGCAAAAATAGAGCGAGTGATAAACTTCACAAAACAGGGCGATGCACAAAATGACGCAGTGATAAACTGCATCGCACTGTTTTGTGCAGTTTCCACTCAGATCAATTTGCGCGTCGTCCTGTTTTGTGCACCGCGTTGTTTTGTGCAATTTATCACTCGCTCCATTTTGTGCATCGCCCTGTTTTGTGCAGTTTATCACTCGCGCTATTTTTGCGCATCACACTGTTTTGTGAAGTTTATCACTCGCGCTATTTTGCGCATCGCACTGTTTTGTGCAGTTTACACTCCCGTTATTTTGCGCGTCGTCCTATTTTGCGCATCGCACTATTTTGTGTACTTTATCAGTCGCGCTATTTTACGCATCGCACTGTTTTGTGCAGTTTTTGTGCAGTTTACACTCGCGCTATTTTGCGCAGCGCACTATTTTGTGCAGTTTATCACTCGCACTATTTTGCACAGCGCACTGTTTTGTGCAGTTTAGACTAGCGCTATTTTACGCTGCGCTCAGTTTTGTGCAGTTTATCACTCGCGCTGTTTTGGGCACTGCACTGTTTTGTGCAGTTTATCACTCGCGCTATTTTGCGCACCGCACTGTGTTGTGCAGTTTACACTCGCGCTATTTTGCGCAGCGCACTGTTTTGTGCAGCTTACACTCGCCCTATATTGCGCACCGCACTGTTTTGTGCAGTTTACACTCGCGCTATTTTGCGCAGCGCACTGTTTTGTGCAGTTTATCACTCGCGCTATTTTGCGCAGGGCACTGTTTTGTGCAGTTTATCACTCGCGCTATTTTGCGCAGCGCACTGTTTTGTGCAGTTTACACTCGCGCTATTTTGCGCATCGCACTGTTTTGTGCAGTTTATCACTCGCGCTATTTTGCGCAGTGCACTATTTTGTGCAGTTTATCACTCGCGCTATTTTGCGCAGCGCACTGCTTTGTGCAGTTTAGACTCGCGCTATATTGCGCAGCGCACTGTTTTGTGCAGTTTATCACTCGCGCTATTTTGCACAGCGCACTGTTTTGTGCAGTTTACACTCGCGCTATTTTGCGCAGCGCACTGTTTTGTGCAGTTTACACTCGCGCTATTTTGCGCAGGGCACTGTTTTGTGCAGTTTATCACTCGCGCTATTTTGCGCAGTGCACTGTTTTGAGCAGTTTATCACTCGCGCTATTTTCCGTAGCGCACTGTTTTGTGTAGTTTATCACTTGCGTTATTTTGCGCAGCGCACTGTTTTGTGCAGTTTATCACTCGCGCTATTTTGCGCAGCGCACTGTTTTGTGCAATTTACAATCGCGCTATGTTGCGCAGCGCACTGTTTTGTGCAGTTTATCACTCGCGCTATTTTGCGCAGCGCACTGTTTTGTGCAGTTTACACTCGCGTTATTTTGCGCTGCGCACTGTTTTGTGCAGTTTATCACTCGCGCTGTTTTGCCAAGCGCACTGTTTTGTGCAGTTTATCACTCGCGCCATTTTGCGCAGCGCACTGTCTTGTGCAGCTTAGACTCGCGCTATATTGCGCAGCGCACTGTTTTGTGCAGTTTATCACTCGCGCTATTTAGCACAGCGCACAGTTTTGTGCAGTTTACACTCGCGCTATTTTGCGCAGCACACTGTTTTGTGCAGCTTACAATCGCGCTATTTTGCGCAGCGCACTGTTTTGTGCAGTTTACACTCGCGCTATTTTGCGCAGCGCACTGTTTTGTGCAGTTTATCACTCGCGCTATTTTGCGCAGGGCACTGTTTTGAGCAGTTTATCACTCGCGCTATTTTGCGCAGCGCACTGTTTTGTGAAGTTTACACTCGCGCTATTTTGCGCAGCGCACGGTTTTGTGTAGTGTATCACTCGCGCTATTTTGCGCAGCGCACTGTTTTGTGCAGTTTACACTCACGCTATTTTGCGCAGCGCACTGTTTTGTGCAATTTATAACTCGCGCTATTTTGCACACCGCGCTGTTTTGTGCAGTTTATCACTCACTCTATTTTGCGCAGCGCCCTGTTTTGTGCAGTTTATCACTCGCGCTATTTTGCGCAGGGCACAGTTTTGTGCAGATTGCACTCGCGCTATTTTGCGCAGCGCACTGTTTTGTGCAGTTTATACTCGCGCTATTTTGCGCAGTGCACTGTTTTGTGCAATTTATAACTCGCCCTATTTTGCGCACCGCGCTGTTTTGTGCAGTTTATCACTCGCGCTATTTTGCGCACCGCACTGTTTTGTGCAGTTTACACTCGCGCTATTTTACGCATCGCACTGTTTTGTGCTGTTTATCACTCGCGCTATTTTGCGCAGCGCACTGTTTTGTGCAGTTTACACTCGCGCTATTTTGCGCAGCGCACTGTTTTGTACAGCTTACACTCGCGCTATATTGCGCACCGCACTGTTTTGTGCAGCTTACACTCGCGCTATTTTGCGCAGCGCACTGTTTTGTGCAGTTTGTCACTCGCGCTGTTTTGCGCACCGCACTGTTTTGTGCAGTTTACACTCGCGCTATTATGCGCAGCGCACTGTTTTGTGCAGTTTATCACTCGCGCTATTTTTCACAGCGCACTGTTTTGTGCAGTTTATCACTCGCTCTATTTTGCGCACCGCACTGTTTGTGCAGTTTACACCCGCGCATTTTACGCATCGCACTGTTTTGTGCAGTTTATCACTCGCGCTGTTTTGCGCAACGCACTGTTTTGTGCAGTTTACACTCGCGCTATTTTGCGTAGCGCATGTTTTGTGCAGCTTACACTCGCGCTATATTTCGCCCGCACTGTTTTGTGCAGCTTACACTCGCGCTATTTTGCGCAGCGCACTGTTTTGTGCAGTTTATCACTCGCGCTATTTTACGCAGCGCTTGTTTTGTGCAATTATCACTCGCACTATTTTGCGCAGGGCACTGTTTGTGCAGTTTATCACTCGCGCTATTTTTCACAGCGCATGTTTTGTGCAGCTTACACTCGCGCTATTTTGCGCAGCGCACTGTTTTGTGTAGTTTACCACTCGCGGTATTTTGCGCAGCGCACTATTTTGTTGCAGTTTATCACTCGCTCTATTTTGCGCAGCGCACTGTTTTGTGCAGTTTACACTCGCTATTTTGCGCTGCGCTCTGTTTTGTGCAATTTATCACTCGCGCTGTTTTGCGCACCGCACTGTTTTGGGCAGTTTATCACTCGCGCTGTTTTGCGCCGCACTGTGTTGTGCAGTTTACACTCGTGCTATTTTGCGCATCGCATGTTTTGTGCAGTTACACTCGCGCTATTTTGGGCAGCGCACTGTTTTGTGCAGGTTCACTCGTGCTATATTGCGCAGCGCACTGTTTTGTGCAGGTTACACTCGTGCTATATTACGCAGCGCACTGTTTTGTGCAGCTTACACTCGCGCTATTTTGCGCACCGCACTATTTTGTGCAGTTTACACACGCGCTATTTTGCGCAGCGCACTGTTTTGTGGAGTTTATCACTCGCGTTATTTTGCGCCGCGCACTGTTTTGTGCAGTTTATCACTCGCGCTATTTTGCGCAGCGCACTATTTTGTGCAATTTACACTCGTGCTATGTTGCGCAGCGCACTGTTTTGTGCAGTTTATCACTCGCGTTATTTTGCGCAGGGCACTGTTTTGTGCAGTTTACACTCGCGCTATTTTCCGCAGCGCACTGTTTTGTGCAGTTTATCACTCGCGCTATTTTGCGCAGGGCACTGTTTTGAGCAGTTTATCACTCGCGCTATTTTGCGCAGCGCACTGTTTTGTGAAGTTTACACTCGCGCTATTTTGCGCAGCGCACTGTTTTGTGCAATTTATAACTCGCGCTATTTTGCACACCGCGCTGTTTTGTGCAGTTTACCACTCACTCTATTTTGCGCAGCGCCCTGTTTTGTGCAGTTTATCACTCGCGCTATTTTGCGCAGGGCACTGTTTTGTGCAGATTGCACTCGCGCTATTTTGCGCAGCGCACTGTTTTGTGCAGTTTACACTCGCGCTATTTTGCGCAGTGCACTGTTTTGTGCACTTTATAACTCGCGCTATTTTGCGCACCGCGCTGTTTTGTGCAGTTTATCACTCGCGCTATTTTGCGCACCGCACTGTTTTGTGCAGTTTACACTCGCGCTATTTTATGCATCGCACTGTTTTGTGCTGTTTATCACTCGCGCTATTTTGCGCAGCGCACTGTTTTGTGCAGTTTACACTCGCGCTATTTTGCGCAGCGCACTGTTTTGTGCAGCTTACACTCGCGCTATATTGCGCACCGCACTGTTTTGTGCAGCTTACACTCGCGCTATTTTGCGCAGCGCACTGTTTTGTGCAGTTTGTCACTCGCGCTGTTTTGCGCACCGCACTGTTTTGTGCAGTTTACACTCGCGCTATTATGTGCAGCGCACTGTTTTGTGCAGTTTATCACTCGCGCTATTTTGGGCAGCGCACTGTTTTGTGCAGCTTATCACTCGCTCTATTTTGCGCATCGCACTGTTTTGTGCAGTTTACACCAGCGCCATTTTACGCATCGCACTGTTTTGTGCAGTTTATCACTCGCGCTGTTTTGCGCAACGCACTGTTTTGTGCAGTTTACACTCGCGCTATTTTACGTAGCGCACTGTTTTGTGCAGCTTACACTCGCGCTATATTTCGCACCGCACTGTTTTGTGCAGCTTACACTCGCGCTATTTTGCGCAGCGCACTGTTTTGTGCAGTTTATCACTCGCGCTATTTTACGCAGCGCATTGTTTTGTGCAATTTATCACTCGCGCTATTTTGCGCAGGGCACTGTTTTGTGCAGTTTATCACTCGCGCTATTTTTCACAGCGCACTGTTTTGTGCAGCTTACACTCGCGCTATTTTGCGCAGCGCACTGTTTTGTGCAGTTTACCACTCGCGGTATTTTGCGCAGCGCACTATTTTGTGCAGTTTATCACTCGCTCTATTTTGCGCAGCGCACTGTTTTGTGCAGTTTACACTCGCGCTATTTTGCGCTGCGCTCTGTTTTGTGCAATTTATCACTCGCGCTGTTTTGCGCACCGCACTGTTTTGTGCAGTTTATCACTCGCGCTGTTTTGCGCGCCGCACTGTGTTGTGCAGTTTACACTCGCGCTATTTTGCGCATCGCACTGTTTTGTGCAGTTTACACTCGCGCTATTTTGGGCAGCGCACTGTTTTGTGCAGGTTACACTCGTGCTATATTGCGCAGCGCACTGTTTTGTGCAGGTTACACTCGTGCTATATTACGCAGCGCACTGTTTTGTGCAGCTTACACTCGCGCTATTTTGCGCACCGCACTGTTTTGTGCAGTTCACACTCGCGCTATTTTGCGCAGCGCACTGTTTTGTGTAGTTTATCACTCGCGTTATTTTGCGCCGCGCACTGTTTTGTGCAGTTTATCACTCGCGCTATTTCGCGCAGCGCACTATTTTGTGCAATTTACACTCGTGCTATGTTGCGCAGCGCACTGTTTTGTGCAGTTTATCACTCGCGTTATTTTGCGCAGGGCACTGTTTTGTGCAGTTTACACTCGCGCTATTTTGCGCAGCGCACTGTTTTGTGCAGTTTATCACTCGCGCTATTTTGCGCAGGGCACTGTTTTGAGCAGTTTATCACTCGCGCTATTTTGCGCAGCGCACTGTTTTGTGAAGTTTACACTCGCGCTATTTTGCGCGGCGCACTGTTTTGTGCAATTTATAACTCGCGCTATTTTGCACACCGCGCTGTTTTGTGCAGTTTATCACTCACTCTATTTTGCGCAGCGCCCTGTTTTGTGCAGTTTATCACTCGCGCTATTTTGCGCAGGGCACTGTTTTGTGCAGATTGCACTCGCGCTATTTTGCGCAGCGCACTGTTTTGTGCAGTTTACACTCGCGCTATTTTGCGCAGTGCACTGTTTTGTGCACTTTATAACTCACGCTATTTTGCGCACGGCGCTGTTTTGTGCAGTTTATCACTCGCGCTATTTTGCGCACCGCACTGTTTTGTGCAGTTTACACTCGCGCTATTTTACGCATCGCACTGTTTTGTGCTGTTTATCACTCGCGCTATTTTGCGCAGCGCACTGTTTTGTGCAGTTTACACTCGCGCTATTTTGCGCAGCGCACTGTTTTGTGCAGCTTACACTCGCGCTATATTGCGCACCGCACTGTTTTGTGCAGCTTACACTCGCACTATTTTGCGCAGCGCACTGTTTTGTGCAGTTTGTCACTCGCGCTGTTTTGCGCACCGCACTGTTTTGTGCAGTTTACACTCGCGCTATTATGCGCAGCGCACTGTTTTGTGCAGTTTATCACTCGCGCTATTTTGGGCAGCGCACTGTTTTGTGCAGTTTATCACTCGCTCTATTTTGCGCACCGCACTGTTTTGTGCAGTTTACACCCGCGCCATTTTACGCATCGCACTGTTTTGTGCAGTTTATCACTCGCGCTGTTTTGCGCAACGCACTGTTTTGTGCAGTTTACACTCGCGCTATTTTACGTAGCGCACTGTTTTGTGCAGCTTACACTCGCGCTATATTTCGCACCGCACTGTTTTGTGCAGCTTACACTCACGCTATTTTGCGCAGCGCACTTTTGTTGCAGTTTATCACTCGCGCTATTTTACGCAGCGCATTGTTTTGTGCAATTTATCACTCGGCTATTTTGCGCAGGGCACTGTTTTGTGCAGTTTATCACTCGCGCTATTTTTCACAGCGCACTGTTTTGTGCAGCTTACACTCGCGCTATTTTGCGCAGCGCACTGTTGTGCAGTTTACCACTCGCGGTATTTTGCGCAGCGCACTATTTTGTGCAGTTTATCACTCGCTCTATTTTGCGCAGCGCACTGTTTTGTGCAGTTTACACTCGCGCTATTTTGCGCTGCGCTCTGTTTTTGTGCAATTTATCACTCGCGCTGTTTTTGCGCACCGCACTGTTTTGTGCAGTTTATCACTCGCGCTGTTTGCGCGCGCACTGTGTTGTGCAGTTTACACTCGCGCTATTTTGCGCATCGCACTGTTTTGTGCAGTTTACACTCGCGCTATTTTGGGCAGCGCACTGTTTTGTGCAGGTTACACTCGTGCTATATTGCGCAGCGCACTGTTTTGTGCAGGTTACACTCGTGCTATATTACGCAGCGCACTGTTTTGTGCAGCTTACACTCGCGCTATTTTGCGCACCGCACTGTTTTGTGCAGTTTACACTCGCGCTATTTTGCGCAGTGCACTGTTTTGTGTAGTTTATCACTCGCGTTATTTTGCGCCGCGCACTGTTTTGTGCAGTTTATCACTCGCGCTATTTTGCGCAGCGCACCATTTTGTGCAATTTACACTCGTGCTATGTTGCGCAGCGCACTGTTTTGTGCAGTTTATCACTCGCGTTATTTTGCGCAGGGCACTGTTTTGTGCAGTTTACACTCGCGCTATTTTGCGCAGCGCACTGTTTTGTGCAGTTTATCACTCGCGCTATTTTGCGCAGGGCACTGTTTTGAGCAGTTTATCACTCGCGCTATTTTGCGCAGCGCACTGTTTGTGTAGTTTACACTCGCGCTATTTTGCGCAGCGCACTGTTTTGTGCAATTTATAACTCGCGCTATTTGCACACCGCGCTGTTTTGTGCAGTTTATCACTCACTCTATTTTGCGCAGCGCCCTGTTTTGTGCAGTTTATCACTCGCGCTATTTGCGCAGGGCACTGTTTTGTGCAGATTGCACTCGCGCTATTTGCGCAGCGCACTGTTTTGTGCAGTTTACACTCGCGCTATTTTGCGCAGCGCACTGTTTTGTGCAGTTTACACTCGCGCTATTTTGCGCACCGCGCTATTTTGTGCAGTTTATCACTCGCGCTATTTTGCGCACCGCACTGTTTTGTGCAGTTTACACTCGCGCTATTTTATGCATCGCACTGTTTTGTGCTGTTTATCACTCGCGCTATTTTGCGCAGCGCACTGTTTTGTGCAGTTTACACTCGCGCTATTTTGCGCAGCGCACTGTTTTGTGCAGCTTACACTCGCGCTATATTGCGCACCGCACTGTTTTGTGCAGCTTACACTCGCGCTATTTTTCGCAGCGCACTGTTTTGTGCAGTTTGTCACTCGCGCTGTTTTGCGCACCGCACTGTTTTGTGCAGTTTACACTCGCGCTATTATGCGCAGCGCACTGTTTTGTGCAGTTTATCACTCGCGCTATTTTGGGCAGCGCACTGTTTTGTGCAGTTTATCACTCGCTCTATTTTGCGCACCGCACTGTTTTGTGCAGTTTACACCTGCGCCATTTTACGCATCGCACTGTTTTGTGCAGTTTATCACTCGCGCTGTTTTGCGCAACGCACTGTTTTGCAGTTTCACTCGCGCTATTTTACGTAGCGCACTGTTTTGTGCAGCTTACACTCGCGCTATATTTCGCACCGCACTGTTTGTGCAGCTTCACTCGCGCTATTTTGCGCAGCGCACTGTTTTGTGCAGTTTATCACTCGCGCTATTTTACGCAGCGCATTGTTTTGTGCAATTTATCACTCGCGCTATTTTGCGCAGGGCACTGTTTTGTGCAGTTTATAACTCGCGCTATTTTTCACAGCGCACTGTTTTGTGCAGCTTACACTCGCGCTATTTGCGCAGCGCACTGTTTTGTGCAGTTTACCACTCGCGGTATTTGCGCAGCGCACTATTTTGTGCAGTTTATCACTCGCTCTATTTGCGCAGCGCACTGTTTTGTGCAGCTTACACTCGCGCTATTTTGCGCTGCGCTCTGTTTTGTGCAATTTATCACTCGCGCTGTTTTGCGCACCGCACTGTTTGTGCAGTTTATCACTCGCGCGCTGTTTTGCGCGCCGCACTGTGTTGTGCAGTTTACACTCGCGCTATTTTGCGCATCGCACTGTTTTGTGCAGTTTACACTCGCGCTATTTTTGGGCAGCGCACTGTTTTGTGCAGGTTACACTCGTGCTATATTGCGCAGCGCACTGTTTTGTGCAGGTTACACTCGCTATATTACGCAGCGCACTGTTTGTGCAGCTTACACTCGCATTTTCGCACCGCACTGTTTTGTGCAGTTTACACTCGCGCTATTTTGCGCAGCGCAGCTGTTTTGTGTAGTTATATCACTCGCGTTATTTTGCGCCGCGCACTGTTTTGTGCAGTTTATCACTCGCGCTATTCGCGCAGCGCACTGTTTTGTGCAATTTACACTCGTGCTATGTTGCGCAGCGCACTGTTTTGTGCAGTTTATCACTCGGCGTTATTTTGCGTAGCGCACTGTTTTGTGCAGTTTACACTCGCGCTATTTTGCGCAGCGCACTGTTTTGTGCAGTTTATCACTCGCTGCTATTTGCGCAGGGCACTGTTTTGAGCAGTTTATCACTCGCACTATTTTGCGCAGCGCACTGTTTTGTGAAGTTTACACTCGCGCTATTTTGCGCAGCGCACTGTTTTGTGCAATTTATAACTCGCGCTATTTTGCACACCGCGCTGTTTTGTGCAGTTTTATCACTCACTCTATTTTGCGCAGCGCCCTGTTTTGTGCAGTTTATCACTCGCGCTATTTTGCGCAGGGCACTGTTTTGTGCAGATTGCACTCGCGCTATTTTGCGCAGCGCACTGTTTTGTGCACTTTACACTCGCGCTATTTTGCGCAGCGCACTGTTTTGTGCACTTTATAACTCGCGCTATTTTGCGCACCGCGCGCTGTTTTGTGCAGTTTATCACTCGCGCTATTTTCGCACCGCACTGTTTTGTGCAGTTTACACTCCGCGCTATTTTATGCATCGCACTGTTTTGTGCTGTTTATCACTCGCGCTATTTTGCGCAGCGCACTGTTTTGTGCAGTTTACACTCGCGCTATTTTGCGCAGCGCACTGTTTGTGCAGCTTACACTCGCGCTATAAGCGCACGCGCACTGTTTTGTGCAGCTTACACTCGCGCTATATTGCGCAGCGCACTGTTTTGTGCAGTTTGTCACTCGCGCTGTTTTGCGCACCGCACAGTTTTGTGCAGTTTACACGCGCGCTATTATGCGCAGCGCACTGTTTTGTGCAGTTTATCACTCGCGCTATTTTGGGCAGCGCACTGTTTTGTGCAGTTTATCACTCGCTCTATTTTGCGCACCGCACTGTTTTGTGCAGTTTACACCCGTGCCATTTTACGCATCGCACTGTTTTTGTGCAGTTTATCACTCGCGCTGTTTTGCGCAACGCACTGTTTGTGCAGTTTACACTCGCGCTATTTTACGTAGCGCACTGTTTTGTGCAGCTTACACTCGCGCTGTATTTCGCACCGCACTGTTTTTGTGCAGCTTACACTCGCGCTATTTTGCGCAGCGCACTGTTTTGTGCAGTTTATCACTCGCGTTATTTACGCAGCGCATTGTTTTGTGCAATTTATCACTCGCGCTATTGCGCAGGGCACTGTTTTGTGCAGTTTATCACTCGCGCTATTTTTCACAGCGCACTGTTTTGTGCAGCTTACACTCGCGTATTTTGCGCACGCACTGTTTTGTGCAGTTTACCACTCGCGGTATTTTGCGCAGCGCACTATTTTGTGCAGTTTATCAACTCGCTCTATTTTGCGCAGCGCACTGTTTTGGCAGTTTACACTCGCGCTATTTTGCGCTGCGCTCTGTTTTGTGCAATTTATCACTCGCGCTGTTTGCGCACCGCACTGTTTTATGCAGTTTATCACTCGCGCTGTTTTGCGCGCCGCACTGTGTTGTGCAATTTACACTCGCGCTATTTTGCGCATCGCACTGTTTTGTGCAGTTTACACTCGCGCTATTTTGGGCAGCGCACTGTTTTGTGCAGGTTACACTCGTGCTATATTGCGCAGCGCACTGTTTTGTGCAGGTTACACTCGTGCTATATTACGCAGCGCACTGTTTTGTGCAGCTTACACTCGCGCTATTTTGCGCACCGCACTGTTTTGTGCAGTTTACACTCGCGCTATTTTGAGCAGCGCACTGTTTTGTGTAGTTTATCACTCGCGTTATTTTGTGCCGCGCACTGTTTTGTGCAGTTTATCACTCGCGCTATTTTGCGCAGCGAACTGTTTTGTGCAATTTACACTCGTGCTATGTTGCGCAGCGCACTGTTTTGTGCAGTTTATCACTCGCGTTATTTTGCGTAGCGCACTGTTTTGTGCAGTTTACACTCGCGCTATTTTGCGCAGCGCACTGTTTTGTGCAGTTTATCACTCGCGCTATTTTGCGCAGGGCACTGTTTTGAGCAGTTTATCACTCGCACTATTTTGCGCAGCGCACTGTTTTGTGAAGTTTACACTCGCGCTATTTTGCGCAGCGCACTGTTTTGTGCAATTTATAACTCGCGCTATTTTGTACACCGCGCTGTTTTGTGCAGTTTATCACTCACTCTATTTTGCGCAGCGCCCTGTTTTGTGCAGTTTATCACTCGCGCTATTTTGCGCAGGGCACTGTTTTGTGCAGATTGCACTCGCGCTATTTTGCGCAGCGCACTGTTTTGTGCAGTTTACACTCGCGCTATTTTGCGCAGCGCACTGTTTTGTGCAATTTATAACTCGCGCTATTTTGCGCACCGCGCTGTTTTGTGCAGTTTATCACTCGCGCTATTTTGCGCACCGCACTGTTTTGTGCAGTTTACACTCGCGCTATTTTATGCATCGCACTGTTTTGTGCTGTTTATCACTCGCGCTATTTTGCGCAGCGCACTGTTTTGTGCAGTTTACACTCGCGCTATTTTGTGCAGCGCACTGTTTTGTGCAGCTTACACTCGCGCTATATTGCGCACCGCACTGTTTTGTGCAGCTTACACTAGCGCTATTTTGCGCAGCGCACTGTTTTGTGCAGTTTGTCACTCGCGCTGTTTTGCGCACCGCACTGTTTTGTGCAGTTTACACTCGCGCTA
>JAPPVO010005560.1:0-20784 GCA_030407325.1 Camellia japonica | reverse complement strand
AACACATAATCACACAGCACATAAACAATTTTTTTTTAAGCAACAAACCACATAATTGAATCAAGCCTACAAGGACGACCACTTGTCCCGAAACTTCCAAGGAACTCTCATTAGAAACTAGGTTGATCAGACGCATTTTCCAATGAGATCTCAAAGCAAGTTAGCCGGCTACAAGACTTTCCATGAGGCTTAACCCATGCTCATATAAATGCAACACATAATGTCCTATACCTCCTATTTCTATATGTAAATATCCTCACCAAGCGAAGCCAACCCATTGTGGTAAAAACCACTTCCCACGAGCTCCAGGTATTCAAACCCGGTTAGCTGATACCAAGTTGTCACACCACTTTTTATTACTCGAAAACATTACCAAAGCCTATAAATTCAGGTCCATATATATATATTTTTTTATATATACATTTACAAATGTCTATTACACTTGAGTAATAGAATCACAAAGATACATGTTCTCCATCTCTCAATAAATACAACAACAATAATACATGCCAAGCTTCTGCCGCGAAGCTACAAATAAATAATTACAAATACAACTCCACTACCTTTACATCTACTAAGAAAGCTATACAAATGAACTGAAGAACTCCATACATCTTCAATCAAATAACCCAAACTTTCTTCCTGTAAAAAGATTAAACAACGACGGGGTGAACACTAATGCCCAGTAGGAATCTCATAGTTCTAAATCAATAACGAACACACAGATAGAAATGATCATGCATGCAGGGTGATACAATATAGTAGGGTGACATTTCATAATCTCAAAATATCATAAGTAAGGTATCTTTTTCTCAAAAACAATTTAAACACTTGTAGGAAAAACCTTCAGCCATAAAATCATCCCTTAACTTTAGAAAATCATAGATCCTTGTGAAACAACCATATTTAAGAAACAACATCATTTAAATGTTATTAACCAATTTCCCAAACATTTCTCACAAATTTTCCATTGTTAATACTCTTCTTTTTCCTTCCATTCTTCTTTTCTACTCTTCACTTTTAACTTAAAACCCCAAAATTTCAAGTTCCATTTCCTTTTTGACTCGCCAACAATTCTCCTATACTCATTTCACCCCGCAAAGTTTCATTTCAAGATAACACAATGTTAATAAACTCTTCCAAGCCAATCCTTTATTTAATTATAGAACAACTCTCACAATTTACTTTTATTAACAACTACTTCATTAAGTTTACCATCATAATCTATAATCCTCATATCTATTTTGGTTCCCATTATTCACAAATAATGCCCATGTACTTTTCCTCTTTAAACCAAATTATACATCAATATGAAATTTCACCAATTCATCACAAGCAACAAATAACATCATCAACTCAACATACCTCTCAACACATAGCTCAACATCCACCTTTGCTGACTCACTACGGCGGGAGTGAACTCCCAAAAACATTTTCATAAAAGCCATTTTCTTTCAAAACCATTTTCGAAAACCAACCATTCTTTTAAAATAAATTTCCAAGTTTTGTAAAGTATTCTCACAAAGTATGTACATAGTTATGCTTTTTCCTCAACACAAAAGTAAATGTAAATGCAATGCTATGCCAAGATAAATCAATGAGGAAAAACATCCATTCCAATGCATTGTTTCAAAATCACCATGTTCTCAATGTCATCATGTGATTCAATTTCAATTGTTCAAAACTTAACAATTTATTTCAAGGGCGGTAAATACGTCTCTGGTAATCCCTAGGCCGATGTCTGCAAGTAGACTATACAAGTACTACCAAATTGTCATTTTTACCAATCGCAAACTGGAAAAATCAACAATCACCTATCCGCGCGGACTTTTCGGTCTTTCACCCCGGACCCGCAGGCCAACTTATTCTAATTGTCATTTTTACCAATCGCAACTGAAAAAAATCAACAATCAACTATCCGCGCGGACTTTTCGGTCTTTCACCCCGGACCCGCAGGCCAACTTAATTCTACACCACCTGTCAAGACTTACCATCATTATTTACCCCAAAACCATTTCATGAAAACTTATTTCTCAACATTCTTTTCTCAATGCAAGTTTTCAAATCAAACATCAAAGTATAATGTAATGAAATGAAATGATATGCCAATACCATGTTAAAAATGCAATGCAATATTTCTTCGATTTAGAACCACCATGCACAAAAATAAATGAAATGATATGCAACTGCAACAATTTCCATGGTTCATAACATTCCTTATCAAGTCAACCATGTGCACATGAAGTTTTCAAAACCATTTCTCCAACTCAATATAGTTGAAAGATTACCATTCTTGCAAAACACATTAAGGAATTACACCCATTCATCTTTATTCCAAGAAAGAAAAGTTTTATGAACATTTTCATGTTCCCCAAAAATCTCCAAGTTTCTAGTGTTTTCACCAAAAACCAAACATTTCCCATCCCCATAACGAAACCCCATTAAATCATCCACTTGAGTTTCAAAATAACTAAGCCAACCCACTAGGAATTTAATAAAATAATTTGAGATTAAGCCCATTTTGGAAACTCTACATTTTATATCACAAAAAACCAAAATCAACATAGTCAATACAATTCTACATAATCACCACAATTCAACATATCTTAACTCAACACCGCTAATTATAATTCAAAGTGTACTCCCAAATTTTCATTTCATCATTTCATTCCAAGGCTCATGTTATCCATATCATTAACTAATCCTTTTTCCCAAGTTTCATTTCATATCATAGCATAATTTACAATATCCATAAATAAGGTTCAATCGCTAATTTTTAACATGATTTTCAAACATTTCCAAAATTCAATTAAACTTGTTATATACAATTCCATACCTCAATTTCATGATTCTACTTTCAATTTGGGCAAAACTCATTGTTTATCATCATAAATCAACCTAGGGTTTCAAGAAAAATCTAGAAATTTCAAGAAAATACAAATTTCTTAACCCATAACCTTTTTATTCCAATTTTCCCATAAATTATACACCTAGGTTCACAATCCATCATTTTAACCCATCAATTTAACTTCCATCATCTCAAACCCTAAATCCCGAACTTTCATAATATACTCTATATGCTCAAAAATGTGGGTTTTACATTTATATACTCTAAATACCACAAATCTATCTATTAATGTAAGCATTGAAGGAGAACTAGGACCCCTACCTCAAGATTCAAGCAAGAAAAGCAAGCTTTGAGAAGAATCCTCCACATATTCGAATTTCAATCGGTTGAAAAATGTTGATCCTCTCTTGTTTCCATCCTTGATGCAAGAACCATGGTGGATTGTTGATAAAAGTGGAGGAAATCAAGGTTTTGGGAGCTAGGGTTTCGGACATGAAGAGGGGAGAAGAAGAGGGGAAAAGAAAATGCAAGAAATGAGCTCAAAATCACGTTTTTGAGCTGCTGTCTCGCTATTCCCGCTCGAGCGTCCATATTCCCGCTCGAGCGGACCTGCTCCCAGCACAGGTGTCAAAACTTCGAACAAGTATAACTTTTTCATGCGGACTCCGTTTTAGGTCGTTCTTGTGTCCAAATTGAAGCCCCGGAAATAAGCTTTCCAATGGTTCCAACCTCACATTCAAATTCAAAGTATGGAAGGAGAAAAGGTCAAAAGAGTGACGGCTGGTCAAAAACTCAAACTCCAAACTTGGGGCTTTTTATCTAATCTTATACAAATACCTTGTTAAGACTTCAATTAAGGTTCCAAACATCACCCAAGGGTCCTCAATTATAATATTTAAAGTCCACTCGTCAACCCATCAATATCAAGAGTCCAACAACCGTACAAGTTTTAAGGTGACGGGCACCACTTTTCATCAATCCAAAGTGAATCAAGATCCGAGTCACTACAACCTTCCCACCTTAAGAAATTTCGTCCTCGAAATTGCATCCGTTCTAACGAGAATAACAACCTTATGCTCACCATTTTTTAACAACCGCTAGTTCGCAACAAAGCATGTGAGCACCCATACATATCCACCAAACCTTAACAACTTTCAGTTACACCTCGCTTCAATTCTAAACCCAAAATACCAAGCGTTACACCACACTCCTAAGGGCATCTACCATGTTTTATGGTCTCAGGCACAAGAAAAAATGGAGCACCCACAACAATATAAACAAAAAAAGAAACAACAATAACATCAACACGTAGTCCCATGTTTTACCCATCGCTGGTATGGAAGGGAAATGGTGCATCCCTCATAAAACAATACATATACGAAAATAAACTAACAATACTAACACATAAGCTACCTCGATTTCGTCAAGCCACAACCACCACAACACACTTTACCAGGCGCGAGCCGGAATGAAACGAAACCTATCTCAAAGTGTCATGCATTATTGGACCTTAACTGAAAGGAAACGAAACCTCAGCACACTTTGTCGAGTGCAAGCCGGAAGGAAACAAAACCTATGTCATGGCACCACGCTTTACCGGGTGTTAATCGGAAGGAAAGTGAAACCTCCATATAGTACTTTCACATTCCACCACACATGACTACTCAAATCATTTCCATGCACTCCCATCTAATTGTGTGATTACACATTTAATCAACTACATAAGACTCATATAATTTATTCTACAACAAACAATTCCATCGATGGCCAAGGACAAAATCTCTAACATTTAAATAGCATTGAATCCCACAATATTCTACAACTCCATAACTGAACCCATGATTTCAAATCATCAACGTCCTTAATAGCCTTGTTACTTCCAAAACCAAATTTCGATAATCCAAATCTCCAATTCTATAAAAAATAACTAATACCTTTTTTTTATTATAAAAACCCCAAATTGATGTCATATAAACATAATCCAAATCATACACAACATTAATCCTTTTTAACTTTCCAAAAATCATTTATAAAAAAAAAATTATTAGGGCATTCCAATTCTAGCATCCTAAGCATGCTCACATAACCCATAACCTCTCGTAATCAACCACAAACACAAGTTAAAACACATAAAGCTCAAACCATAACCCCCATCTTCATTCTTTTAGAAAATCTCAAAACAAACCATGTTTTCATGTAATAAAAGTACCACATGTCTATCCATAACGAAGTATTGAAGAGAATCAAAAAAATTCCTACCTCAAAGCAAAAAGAATAAGAAGAAGAGGATTAAAAACCCTAAAAGCCAAAAGTGCCAAACTAATGATTTGCTCAGATTAGCCCTCAACGCGTTTTACAATCTATCTCAAAGGAGCAAGGTAAGGGAATGACTCGAAATGAGTAGATCTAGAACCCCAAAAAAAAAAAAAACCCTACAATTTGGAGAGAGAGAGAGAGAGAGAGAGAGAGAGAGAGAGAGAGGATGGTGGGTTACGATGTAAGGAGAGAGAAAGAGAGAAAAAGTGAGGAAAGAAAGTGTATAGGGGTCTATTTATAGCCTAAGGACAAAAGGAAGTTGTTAGCCTTAAAGTCAAATAAAGTAAAATTCAGAAAGTCCCAAAAAGAAACGACCAAAACGCAACAAGAAAATCTGAATTTTCTGTCAAGTGTCGACACCTCTAGGAGGAGTGTCGACACTCTACAATAGTGGTGTTCCAAGCAAGTGTGAATCAGGCTGGGTGGCAACATCAACAAGCCCTAGTGTCAACACTTGAAAGCAATGTGCTGCATTACACAAGACTTAGGTCTAGCAGTGTCGACACTAGAAATAGGAGGTGTTGACACCAGAAAGTAAAAACAACAAGAGAAACAAAAGAAATGAATGTGTCGACCCCAGGAACCCAAGTGTTGACCTCCATTTCAAAATTCAAGGTTCTGACAAATCTGATCGCAATTCAACAATCCCGTTCATATCGGATTTCCACTCTACTATTACAATATTACACCACCAGAAACATATCAATAACAAAATAATGAAATTAAACACATCTTATTGGCTTATAGAGCACAAGTGTTACATCTACTCATTTTGTGTCTCATTGGTTGTCTTTTTGGCTATATCCATCATGTGAGCTTCCTTTGGCTTCATCTGTCTTGGCTTGTTTTGTCATGTGAGCCTTGTTGGCTTTGTTTTTCATGTGACCTATTTGCAAGATTTTTTCCTTTTTTGGCCTGATTTGTCATGTGAACTCCTGCTTATTTTTCAAAAGTGTAGATGTTCATTTCTTGCATTGACTCGTAGTGGATTTAGGTTGTTCTTTTGATATTGTAGAGTTCCCAAACAGTTGAAAGGATGTTTGGTATTTCAATTAACTCTTTCTTGAACATGTTGAGCATTTCTTCTACTTTGTTATCCCCTAGTTTGGAGGGTTTTATGAAAACATGTTTGCTTCTTATGATTACAACTGTCTTCTCATCATAGTAAATTGTTGGTTTTAAATGTTGGAGAAGATAATCCATTTTATTATGAAAAAACACGAGTCTATCAATTTTCTCAATGATCTCTTCCATGATTTTTCCTCTCTTGTAGAGAAGATTTGATCTAGTTGATAGGTAAAGATACCAGATATGATATGGTTGATAAAACTATTCTTTCAACCAAAGTAGACAAAATATGTGCTGCAATAATTCTTGGGCTTGCTCTCATAACTGTAATAGCATATTTGACTATTACTACAAATTCATTGAAGATATGAAAATCATCTCTATTAATTTCCACAGTGTCAATAATTCCAAGTTCAATCCAATGTATATTAATTGTATTCACTAGTAACTTAAGACTTGACTAGTCATGATCCTTGTTTAAGGCTTCTGTTAAGTATGACATTGTAGATGTCCCCGAACGCCCCAGGAGGGATGAGTCCCGTTCTGTTCATCTTGGGCTCACTACAGTTCAGGACTCAAATGTCACGATTCTTAATCTGAACCAAAGAGTCCAAATCCGGCAAATCGTTTTGAGAAAACAATTTTTGAAAGAAGTGCCAAACATGGACTGCTTTGCCAGATACAGAGTCGCCACCTAAATATTTTATTTTTGGGAAATTTAGGAAACCCTGACTCGTTTGCCTAAGGCCACGTGTCCGTCATCACCAAAGTTGCCTCGGCTCGGGAACTGGGTACGATTGGGGAAGGTCACTTCGTGAGCACCCCCGTCGCCCGATCAAAGATCGGCCTCTACTAACCATGATATCGAGTTTTGAAAACATTATGTGCTCTTATTCCGGTTATTAGCCTAGATTTACTATGTGATGAAAATAGCATACAAGTATAGACCGGGTCACCTGAATTGGAACAAAACATTTCATGTTTGTTTTTGAAAGATGGTTTGCTACTCGCAAGTAGGCTTAAAATGCAGATTTTGCCACCCTCAGGTGGGCTTAGAAAAGATGGTTTTGCCATTCTAGTGGGCTTAAAACTCACAGTCAATGCATTGTTCCAATCCAAATAACCCAACCTTCACCCACAGGCATTCAGGCAGTTATATCACATAAGCAAATAGCCTCATGGTAAGCATGCTATCATGGCAGTCACTCACACACATGCAAGGATGCTAAAGCATAAAAACTTACCGAGTACTCCAAGCCAAAACAGAAAGCTATGTTAGAAATCCATGCATGATCCTAACTATACAGAAATGCCTAATGCAACACATGCAAAAATGCAACTATAGCAGGCTCGGCTATTCTAAACATGGCATATGGAATGCTACAGCTAACATATTCAACTCGAATTGAAATACAAATGCAGTTAGTATGATGCGCCGAGCCTGGTGCATGCAAAACAGATGATGAATGCAAACATGCTATCATACTGTATGCTAATTGAAACATGCCCTAATCTAACCATCATAAGCTGGAAATAAAAGGGAAAAACGTGGGTTGGAAGACATACATCACACACACGCACACTTATTACAATTGTGCCTCGCGCAGAGGGTCCGAATAAATAATATACAGTCCCAAATGAATAATTACAGTCCGAATAATACAAAATCTAATTAATTAACAAATTAATCTAGGAAAGCAGTAAATTAGGATGCAAGCTAGGGACTGCCTCGACTCTGCTCCGGATGATGAATGATGCATGTTCGGGTTGCCTGGCGCGGAAATCCATCGCGATGCCCCAATTAGCCTCTGTTTACAATTAAGCCCGGAATATTGCGCGAAGCCCTAAAAGATTGCCAGTTTCTGATTTGCTGCAACAGAGAGCAAGAAAGGGGCATGGCAATGTATTTTCACATATGTATGCTTGACTACTCTTCAGGGAGCGTAGTCCTCGATCCTCGTGCCACCAATTGCGCATCTCGATGCATGATGGCCGAGGAGTCGATTTGCATGACTCAATATGGAATGAATGCACATATGAACAAAACGAGACCGAGACTCCATCATGGATGATCCGAGGTGTCGGTGACTGGGAATTGAGACACGTTCCGTCACTCAAAGTACGAAACGTCCCTCGTTTCCCGTGCTCGGGCTAACTCTTATCCCAAACACAATGCAATATGCATGACATGCATGAATGCAACTAATATACAACCTAGCATACGCAATGCTATGAAATGGCATACACAATGCACGATGTAACATGGCACACACGATGCTCTAACATACAACCTAGCATACGCAATGCTATGAAATGAAGTGGCATACACAATGCATAATGGACTTACACCAACATGAGTGGACCTCAGCCACACTCACATCAGCAGCCATCTGATGGAAATGAGACACTCGAGATGCGTGCACACGTGCACGCGAACCTAGGACCGACCCTAAGGCACAAATGCCACTCTACCAAAGCATGGCAAGGCATGGAATATGGCATACAAACATGCGAATTTCAGCACTAAAATATGATGCTAAACAGCCCCGAAACATGGCAATACAGCACCCGATGCATGAGATGAACCCCGAAACTCAAAACTAGGCATACGCAATGACCTATAGCTATACAAAGCATGCATTATTTGATCATGAAGCATGAAGACAGAACCAAGGCAGTCCCAAAACATGAACATTTCTAGTTCAAAGCATGGCCAAAAGATGCTAGCAAGATGGCCTAACATAGCATGCAAGTTTGACAAGCAAACATGGGTTACATGGCAAGTACATGAAGCAAGTGAGAACTCATCAAACCAGCAAAAATTAGTGAACAAAACATGCCAAAATATGTCCAAATAAACATGCAAATGCAGCCAACACATGCACAAATGAGGGGCTCCTTTGGAAGGGCATACAAGGGGTTATTAAGCACATGCAAGATAGACATGAAGCATGACCAAAAAAACTTTGGAAAATCAAATATGGTAGTCCCAAAACTCACCAAATTGACCCTGAAATGTGACTTCAAAGCATGCAAGATAGGGTCTCTTTGGAAGGCCAAAATGACCACAAACAAGTCAAGTGAGAGGGGGTCACCCCCCTCTGATTTGGAGGCTCAAAACAGTGTTTAGCCACTGAAAATCCACTGGATTTCAGTGGCTAGAAGGCCAAACAAAGTATGCAACAAGAGCTTAGGTATAAGGCTCAAAATAAGAGGGAATCAAGCATACAAGGAAGCATGTGACCTCAAATAAGAAAATTCCCTTAATCAAACATGAATATGGTGTCAAAACAAGACTTTTTCCAGTTTATAATAAGTCTCAAAAATGAACATAAATAGGGCTAATCTATCATGCAAAAATGGCCCTAAAAGAGAGAATAGAGACAAGGGACAGCAGCTGGCCCCAAATGGCAAAGAGCCCTTCAAAAAGTTGAAGAGGGACTCAAAAAAAGGCACTTTACAGTTTACATCAAGTCTCTAAAATGAACAAAGTGAGGCTAAATCAACATGCAAGAAAAAGGCCTAAAAGAGGGATAAAGAGGCAAGTGGTAGCAGCTGACCTCAAACAGAGGAGAGCCCTTCAACAAAGTTGAAGAGGGCTCAAAAAAGACATTTTATAGTTTATGACCAAGTCCAAAACAGCTCAAAAATAAGCCTAAAATATCATGCAAAAATAGGCCTAAAAGAGAGTTTAAACACAAGGGTGAGGAGGACCTCAAACAGAGAAAGACCTTGATCAAACATGGATGAGCTCAAAATATGACTATTTACAGTTCAGGGTCGGAGCCCAAAAATGCAAGCAACAAAGGCTAAGAAGCATGCAAAAATAGGCAAAAAGAGGGAAAAGAGACTTACCCTTGTAGCCAAGTCTTCAACAGCTTTTGGTCCAAGAAATGGTGCTCCAAGCCTCTGGAAATAGCCTCAAGTTGCTGGAATGGAGTGTGGAGGTGTGGTGCTATGGATTGGTGTAGAAATGGCCAAGAACCAGGGTTTTTGAGGGTTGAAGAGAGAGAGGGAGATTTATGCAAGAGCTTCCAAACAAATTTTGTAACCTCTAAAATGGAGCTGGGTGGGCTGGTTTTATAGAGGGAGGAGTGGAGGAAAGGGGGGGAAAATCAAATTCAAATTTCCCCCCCCCCCAAAAGGGCAAATCCCCGGGCAGGGGTCTGGGTCAAAACAGAGGGTACAGCTGTAAGGAACCAGGGGAGAGGATCATGGCCGGCCAGGTTCAGGAGGTTCAGGTGGCCGGCCGGCCACCTCCCCTAGCCGGCCGGCCAGGGTGAAAAGGTTCAATCACAATTAGTGGCCGGCCACCCAAAAAGGTGGCCTCCCATGTGTGTACAACACAGCCATGTGGAGAAAAACCAGGAAATGTAACCCAGGAGAGAGAAAAACCAACTTTTTAGAGGGGTTTAAGAGGGTCAGGAAGGTTAATGGCTGGCCTATCCATATTGGTGGCCTCCCAGTGTGTACAACACAATGGTGTGGAGGAAAGTCAAAAAAGTGGCCCGGGATGGAAAAAGTCAGCTTTCTAGTGAAGAAAACGGGCGATGAAGAGCGATGAAGGAATAAACTGGTCTTCAGAACAATTGCTGGCCTCCCACCCTTCTACGACCTTCCTAACAATGAAAATAAGGTCCCCGCCAAAAATGAACTCAAACCGATGTAAAACGAAGGTTCGGGGGCCAAAACGCGCGGCCGGGGCCCCGAAAACAGCTGTTAAGCACCGGAGGTGGCGTTCGACCACGAAGTTGGTCTCTCGGCCACAGTGTCCTCAAAAGAGGAAAAAGGTGTGTGCCAAAAACCGGAGCAAACGGAGGTGGTTAAGCGGTCCCGAACCGAGGCACACGGCCGACGGCTCCGAAAAACCGAAACTGGGCTCCAAACGGGAAAAATGGCCTACGACCACGAAACGTAGCCTACGGCCACTGAGAGATGATCTACGAGACCTCTCCCTCCCTTCGGAAGAGAAAACGGAGAAAACGGGACCTGGTTCGCAAACCGAGGCAAGGTACAAAAGAGTCCGGAAGTCCGGAGGCAAGGCTTGCGGCCGAGACTCCGCAACCTCAGAACGAGCACAATATGCGACATCGCCAAGCGCTCAAACGGTGACGTCTGAGTCTTAAGGTCGGTCAAAAATGGGGTGTCTACAGTTGCCCCTCTTTGACAGAACTCGAAAGTCAGGAAGTGACGGGAGTGAATGTCAAAGCCCAGAGACGACCCATTTTTGACAAGGCCGAAGACTTGGGCAAACAAACAAAATATAGACAAATAAACGGTTGCGCTCGCAGGCTGCCTACGTATCACTTTACAAGGAATGAAACCAGCGTAGGTCAAGGGCAGGATAAAATGATATGTAGAAAGATTTTGATAATTGGATTTATACGCTACGCGAAGCCGGTTTGAAGATTGGACTTATACGCTAAGCGAAGCCGGTTTGAAGATTGGACTTATACGCTACGCGAAGCCGGTTTGAAAATTGGACTTATACGCTAAGCGAAGCCGGTTTGAAGATTGGACTTATACGCTACGCGAAGCCGGTTTGAAGATTGGACTTATACGCTACGCGAAGCCGGTTTGAAAATTCAGGATTTATGCAATGCACTGTAATGACTAAAATGCAATGTGATAGCCAGAAAGCGAAGGCACCTTACAGGGGCAATTTGGCAATGACCTACCTCATGTTGCTGGGGACCTTCCCCTCCTTCTCGGTTGAACCACAGGTACTACTTTTCTCCCTGACTATGGTCGCAGCTTTCCCTATTCTCCAACAAGGTGACAGACTAGGTTGGATCAGTATCCAGAATTGAGGCGCATACAGATGCTATCTCAATCTATGGGGCTGCCATACAGATTTCAAGCCGAGGATATACCCCTGGGTATTTAAACCAGACTTTAGTCTCAGAAATCCCGAACCTTTGCGTTCTAGGCATGAGCCATTCGAACTCTAGTTTCCACCGTCTCAGTTGGTCTCCTAGGAACTCACTGCAAACACAGGCAGGTGGCTATACCAGACCACCGGAAGTCGTTCGGGCACGACAAACACCAAAGGAATTGCACCTTTAGAGGATTTAAGGTCTCCTAGACCGGAAAGTGCACGAGATGGTGCGAATAAATGCAAGTGTGATGCGCAAAACATCGCGAATAATGATGCAGGATTTAAGGTCTCCTTAGACCAGAGGATTTAAGGTCTCCTGGACCAGATGAGTGCACAAGACAGTGCGAACTAAAGGTGAGGTGCGCAAGATAGCGTGATAAAATGCATGCACAATGCAAGTAATGGTCACGGTGCAAGATAACGCGATGCAATGCATTAACAAGTGCAGGTGAGGTGCGCAAGATAGCGCGAATGATACAATGCACAAAATAGTGCGATACGCTAAACAGCGCGATTGATTTGAAATGCACAAGATAGTGCAATGTGATATGCAAAGCACAAAATAGCGCGATGAATGCAATGCACAAGACAGCGCGATGAATGCAATGCACAAGACAGTGCGATGGAGGTGCGCAAAATAGCGCGAATGATAAACTGCACAGAACAGTACGATGCGCAAAATAGCGCGAATGTAAACTGCACAAAATAGTGCGATTATAGTGCGCAAAATAGTGCGAATGATAAACTGCACAGAACAGTGCGATGCGCAAAATAGCGCGAATGATGAACTGCACAAAACAGTGCGATTGAGGTGCGCAAAATAGCGCGAATGATAAACTACACAGAACAGTGCGATGCGCAAAATAGCGCGAATGATAAACTGCACAAAACAGTGTGATGCGCAAAATAGCGCGAATGATAAACTGCACAAAACAGTGCAATGCACAAAATAGCGCGAATGATAAACTACACAAAATAGTGTGATTGAGGTGCGCAAAATAGCGCGAATGATAAACTGCACAGAACAGTGCGATGCGCAAAATAGCGCGAATGATAAACTGCACAAAACAGTGCAATGCGCAAAATAGCGCGAATGATTTGAAATGCACTAAACAGTGCGATACGCTAAACAGCGCGATTGATTTGAAATGCACTAAACAGTGCGATACGCTAAATAGCACGATTGATTTGAAATGCACAAGATAGTGTGAGTGAGATACAACCACAAGATGCACAAGACAGTGCGAGTGAGATAAAATGCACAGGAAAGTGCGATAAAATGCATCTTCTATGCAAGTATGGGGATATTTTCTATGCAAAAGATACGAGCATTTTCTGTGCAAGTATGGAAGCACATTCTATGCAACATTGAAAGCATATTCTATGCATGAATCAAGTAAAGCATATTCTATGCGGAATCGAAAGCAAGCATATTCTATGCATGAATCATAACGATGCGCGGCACGCATGCAACAAAAGTGTATATGAAAGTTCACATTCTATGCAATAGAGGAGCATCAAATATGTACTCTGGTGCCTCTGATTTACCTCTTAGAGGACTTTGCAACACACTCAACTCAAAAAGGGCACACCCTGTTCATATTGGCGAGAGATAACATCTGCATGTGAAACCTTCAGGTGCTGCTTGGACTACCACTCTGACTTGAAGCAGGCTTACACTTAGGGTCGAGATACACTCATACTCCAGAGAAACGGCGAGGCCTGAGAAAGTGCACCTGGAATGCAGTCTCGGATTTTGCTAAAGTTGAAACATGCTGAGATGCTCCAAATTTTCCCTCTTTTCTTTTGCTTTGCAGTCTGGAACCTAAATAGCTTCAGATAGGTCCTTGTTTTACTATTCTGACATGACCTGGGTTGAACCCTGCGGCTTTATGAGAGAACTGATCCTTTTTTGCACAAATGTGGAGAACGACACGGCACTCTGAGCACAAAACGATTTTTGAAATTAAAATGAGAAAAGGGTTCTCAATCGGGTATTGAGCTTACAACTGACCACAACCAAAACGACTCAACAATGGAAAACAAAGGTAGAATGACCTAAACACAACTCAACAAAGGAAAAACAAGGTAAAATGACCTAAACACATTTGTTGACACTCAAACAACTTAAAACAAGAAACGAGACAAACAAAACGCACAAACACAACACTCAACTGTGTTACAAAGGCGAGAGACCTCTCGGTGTACGAGGAGCCAGTTTCTCTGGGTATTGTTTCCCACCCTTTCTCATTTGTGATTCTCACATCACTCGGCCCTCAAGCTCTGTTTTTCTGAAAAAGCCCTTTCCTCACTTTTTCTCTCAGTGCACACCTCTATTCTTCAATCTCTCATTTTAAATCCCTTCCCTGGGTGGTTGATGGATAAACAGAAAGTTGTGGGCTCTTGCCCCTAGCATTCTGCTAGATTCTTCTTCTTCTGCACGCAGCTAGTGAGTTTCTCCCACAGAGGGGCTGTGCTACAACTGGGTGTGTAGCAAATCTGCAGCTGACACCGGTTGATGATGCTCTGCTGGGGAGTTTGGACGTGATCAGATCTGTCCAGATGAGGGAGTGGAATATCTTGATCCATTCCAGTTCGTGCTTCGCACTTGGCTTGAGAGAGCTTTCAGCCCTTTTGCTGTTAACTTCAGTTGTGCCCTTTTCTGGCAGGTAGAGTGCCCTTCTTGGCAAGTTTTGTGGCAATGGGGAAAAGACAAAAACACCTGACTTAACTGTGCCCCTAGTTCATCATTTCCACCATTTTTTTTTTTTTTTTTTTTTTTGGCTTTCTACTAAGACAACTTTGACCAAAATGAGAGTTAGATTAACATGCTTGTTCAATTTCTGATTTAAAATCATGCAAGTTAGGCTGTGAGCACTGAAAATTTTCCCTTTTTGGGGTCCAAGAAATGGTCCAGTTTTGGAAAAATGAAATAATTTTTAAGAGAAAATTAGTCAACCTCATTAAAAATTCTCAAAAACTATTTTTGCAAACGGCCACTGCTCAACGAGCACGGAACCCGCTCTTGAGATGCACAACTTCAGATCTGAAGGAAAATTGCCCCCTGCTTGAAGAGAGCTTCCTGGCAACGGAAAGTTGCCCCTTGTTTGAATGGCACCGCAGCGTATTGAATGGCAACGGAAAGTTGCCCCTTGTTTGGATAGCACCGCGGCGCATTGTAGTCAGTCCTCAAAGTGATGAACACAACCAAATTCTCGGATTCAAAGAAAGCAAAGATGATCAAAACCATTACATGGACACAGTCGAATTTTGAAGTGTTTTACGGCTGGACTTCAGAATAAAGTTGCCTACGTATCCCCAAAGATGGGAATCAAGCCTCACGTAGTTCGGGGTTTAAGGTACACTCGGGTATTTAACCTCTCCTTTTTATGCTCTAACTTTTGCCAAGGTGCCTGTTGCGGGTTTTCAACCTTGCGAGCTTTGTTTTTCTTCTTTTCAATTCTTTTCATTTCTTTTTTCATCTTTTCTTTGCATTTTTTTTTCTTCTTTTTTTTTGTTCTTCTCTTTTTTTTTTCTTTTCTTGCTCTAACTTTTGCCTGGGCCGCCCTTTCGGGTTTTCGGCCCAGCGAGCCTCTCAAGGATAAAAGTGTAGCTTTGTCCATGTCGAATGGTTTTGAGATCCTGAAGTCATCTAAATCCAGGAGAATGGTTGCTGTTTGCTAACGATGCAGGAGTCCATCCAATGGGGGGCTGAATCTGCCCCTAGTGTTGTGGATAAGAACTCGGTTATCCTTCAGCAATTCTTTCTTCTTTCCTCCCTTTTGGGATTTGGCATTCTTGCCAGTCTTCATTGATTTGCAGAATGGCCCACCTTCAGCTCTTCGAGCACATCGGACATTTTTGCCCCTAGTTCGAGGGGTGCTTCTGATCTAGCTTCGCAAGCTTCTTTTGACCTTCTGATCTTCTTGATCTGACTTTCCTGGCCTCTTGCTCGAGGGCTACTTCTAATCCGGCCACACAGGCCTTACATTGTGGTTGACCGTTGAACGTTCTGAATCTAAGTTCAAGGTTTGAAAGAAAAAGGGGTCGAGTCTCGAGGCTGAGAGCGATCTTAAGCTGCACAATCTCAAGAGCGATTCCACACAAGTCTTCGCAGGACCGCGCAAAATATTTTTTGAAATCTTTTAAGAAAGCGACTAATCGCTCGCGCTGAAGACAGTGTAGAACCAATCTGGATCAAGCCAGGATCGTTCTCAGTACTCACATTAACAAGCATGATTTCATTCATTAAGGGCTTAGCATGCCTCTCTTTTTCTCAATTGATCAAATTTTTTCAAATCCCGAGGAATTCCTTCCTCTTTGTTTTCACCGCTGTGTTCAAAAAAAAGTTTTAAAAACTTAGGTCAATGCAATGAATTCAAGGCACAGAAAAGTAGGCGAAAAGTACTGCCGTTTGATTCAAATTTTCTGGCACAACTGGCACACGACCGAAGCAAATACAAGAGTGTGAAAATCACTGTTGTTTCATTCAGATCTGTTGGCATTACTGGCTCCAAGGCAGAAATAGACTCAAAAGAAAACGAAAAGACCAACACAAAACAGGCAAGTGATGTCCGAGGTAACACCCCCGAAATCACCCGACTCCAACAAGACAGGACTAACTCGGTACAACAAGACAGACCCAACTGACTCAGTAAGAAAAGACTGACTCTATACAAAACAACAAGACTGACTCAATACCCAAGTCAGAAAGCACAAAAACTGGTGTTTGTGTATTGCTCAGAACAGTGCGTGCCATTCCCACGTCTGGAGTTAATTGAGTGCCGCCCGCAGGTAGTTCATCCTCCGATCACATCACATTATCCCCCAAGTTCACTGATCCAGTGCCGATAGACTTTGCTGAGCTCGGTGGGAGGATGACCCCATTGTCAAATAGATCCTGTACTTCATGGCAAAGACGGAAGCAGTTGTCGGTAGTATGGCCAGTTTGCTGATGGAAGGCACAGTACTGGGCGCATCATGCGTAGCCCGAAGAGGATTTGGGAGAGGCCGAGGCTCAAGGGGTTTGAGATGGCCTTGTCCAACAAGGACTTGGAGAGCTTTGGACAAAGGCATATAGAGGCATGGAAGACCCTCTGACCTGGGGTTGGTACTTCAAGGTTTGTGGATTTTTGCTGGACGCACCAGTAAAGGGATTGGCAGGTGCTGGCTTGGTTTGTTGATCTCTTCCGAGTGTAGGATTATAGCTGAAAGGAACGTTTCTGATACAACGACCCTTCTCCCGGCTTGCCCCTTGATTCAAACTGCCCCCAACTTGAGTGGCGAAAATGTCGTTCACAGTTTTTGCAACAACTGCGAGCACTTGCTCTTTGTTCAGTCCCTCGGCTTTCAAAGCCTCAACAGCCAACAGAAGATGTTCATGGGGATCCATGTCCGCCCCTATCTTGTTCTTTCCACTCGTCTCCACTTTGCCAAGGGATTGGCATTCCTCAAATGCAGCCCGTTCCAAGACTGGGGAGCCTTTTGACGTGAACTCCCTGGTATGTGATGTGGTTGATGACGGAGCCAATGTCTCGGAGGCCAAATCTGTCATAGTTCTCTGAAGATCTTCGATCATTCTCTTCAGCTCAGAAGTAATGTGGTTCACGGGTTTGAGATGATTGAGGTTCAGGTGTACCCATCATGCATAAGTCCATGCTTTCTGGGATAAACACCTCAGGCTTGGGTAGATGGGCTGGGGTGATGTATATGCTGGGTCATAGGTGGATGGCAGTATATGGATAAGATTGAGGTAGGCAGGAGATGTTTGGTCATTGGGGTCTGAAGGTGGAGTTATCGTCCGATGTCGATGAGATTTTGGACCTCATGACGAAGGCGGTAGCAACAGTCGGTGCCATGACCGCGCTGCTGATGGTACACACAGTACTTGGAGGGGTTATGTCTGGCTGGGAGAGGGTCAGGCAGAGGTTGAGGATCGAGGGGTTTGAGAAACCCTCTTTCCATCAAGACCTTCAGTGCGCTAGTCAGGCTCATATAGAGAGGGGTGAAAGTTCTGCCTTGAGCTCGGGCTGGGCTGGTTGTTTGTAGGCTTGGTTTGGCAAAAGGGTTGGCTGTGGTGACTGTATTGATTTCAGTGGGTTCGGGAATAGTGCTACTTCCAGCATTGGTACTCCTTGAAATCACCCTCCTTGTCGGTTCCCTTGTTCTGGGAATGATTCCACTGTTGAACGCATTCTCGACCTGAACCCCCAGTTCATGCAAACTTTTGAAAGTGAATAGTGGAGCGACTATCAACTTTTGCAACATATCATGCTCGAGGTTTCGCACCATCATCTGCACTTGATCCCTCTCAGAAGGGCGGCGATCTGTCATCTGTGTTGCCTTTGCTCTCTACCTCGCAACAAATTCCACAAAAGGCTCTGTTGGGTTCTGGCGGGTTGCTTCAAGCTCTTGGATGGTCATTTCAACTTGGGTATTGTAGGAATACTGATCGATAAAGGCCTCAGCCAGTTCTTCCCAGTTTTGCTTCACTTTATCCTCCAACCTAGCGTACCAAGTGGCTGCTACACCCGACAGGGTTCTTCCATACAGAGAGAGTTTCTGCAGCTTAGTCAAACCCATCGGCTTCAGGACATCCAAAAAAAGTCGGATATGTACCATAGGATCTCTAGACCCGTCGAAACGGTCAATATGTGACATTTTGAATTTGTCTGGGAGCCGTACGGCAGCCTCGGTGTACCCATCCTCAATGTCGGGAATGGAGTTAAGGCCATGTGCCTTTTTGAATTGCTTCTCAAGGTTTGCAATTTTCGCTGCGGTCAGATCGAGCTCATTAACATCAAGGGGATAAAGCCTCTCATTAGGCTGCACCAAGGGTCTGAAAACTCGGGCTTGAGCCAACCCTTCTCGAGGATCTGGACCCTACAAATCTTCAGCTGGCGGAAGTGGGTCAAAGTTCGGCTGGGGTCCCAAAGCTGGATGTGAGGCAGACGCCCCAGATGGGCATTGCGTTTCAGCATTAGTCTCATCCTGCACGGTAGTTCCCTGATTTAACGCTGCTATCACGGCCACTAATTCTTCCGAACCCTGTGCCATCACGGGTCTACTGATGATGTGACTGGTGACTGTCGGATCAGATGAACCGGTGAGCCCTGACTGGCCTTTCTTTGCCTTGCCTCAGCGAAAGAACACTGGTTGCCCTTAAATTGAATCTCTGACCTAACAAAGTCTATCAGCACTAGTCCAATGTACCCGGGGGATATCGGAGCCTTCTGAAGCTATGGTTCAAGGACTACCTAGCAAAAAAGAAAACAGATAGCATCTCAGCCTGATTTCACGATAACCCATATGAGCAGAGCTGAATGACTGTGCCCCTATAGAATTCTGCCCGTAAATTGATACCCTCTGGTAAACTGAATCCCAAAATACTGAACTGGTGCCCGCAGGCCTGATGCCCAAACTCGCGAACTGATACATGAATTCCTGTAGAGACGCACTCTAAAAGCACATGACAGATAAGTGAGAGCCAAAACACCCCTATGTTGGGGTAGGGTTTCCCTGTCCTATTTTGTCAAGAGCTAGGGTTTCACTACGCACGCAGCGGTTTCAAACAACCTAACATCGGGTAAGCAACCTGTCCTAGCTTGGAATGGTCACTACGGATTCCGAATATGCATTAGGTCGAATGGTCAAAAGGGTGCCTCGGTAAAACCGGGGTTTGTGTTCCCATACTGGCAGAGCCCACAACCGGTCAGCCTTATGGTCATGCCTTGACAAGACAAGCCTCCGGCAAACCGTTCAGGAATAGCAGATGGCAAACACGGTGTCCTAGGCGCACCAATGCAAATGCAATGCAAAGAAACACATAAGTGTAGCCAAAACCAGATATCATGAGTTCGAGTCAAGTTATCTAATTCCCCAGCGGAGTCGCCAGAAATTGTAGACGTCCCCGAACGCCCCGGGAGGCATGAGTCCCGTTCCGTTCATCTTGGGCTCACTACAGTTCAGGACTCAAATGTCACGGTTCTTAATCTGAACCAAAGAGTCCAAATCCGACAAATCGTTTTGAGAAAACAAATTTTTGAAAGAAGTGCCAAACATGGACTGCTTTGCCAGATACAGAGTCACCACCTAAATATTTTATTTTTGGGAAATTTAGGAAACCCTGACTCGTTTGCCTAAGGGCACGTGTCCGTCATCACCAAAGTTGCCTCGGCTCGGGAACTTGGGTACGATTGGGGAAGGTCACTTCGTGAGCATCCCCGCTCGCCCGATCAAAGATCGGCCTCTACTAACCATGATATCGAGTTTTGAAAACATTATGTGCTCTTATTTCGGTTATTAGCCTAGATTTACTATGTGATGCGCATAGCATACAAGTATAGACTGGGTCGCCTGAATTGGAACAAAACATTTCATGTTTGTTTTTGAAAGATGGTTTGCTACTCGCAAGTAGGCTTAAAATGCAGATTTTGCCACCCTCAGGTGGGCTTAGAAAAGATGGTTTTGCCATTATCTAGTGGGCTTAAAACTCACAGTCAATGCATTGTTTCAATCCAAATAACCCAACCTTCACCCACAGGCATTCAGGCAGTTATATCACATAAGCAAATAGTCTCATGGTAAGCATGCTATCATGGCAGTCGCTCACACACATGCAAGGATGCTAAAGCATAAAAACTTACCGAGTACTCCAAGCCAAAACAAAAGCTAT